>LPNX010553473.1:78227-141558 GCA_001517045.1 Pseudotsuga menziesii
AATTAAATAGTAGAATACCTACAAAATTCCAAATAGGAACTAGTTAAAAGTTCCTAAGTTAATTATTAAAAGTGCCTGAATTAAATAAAAGGGTTAAATTAAGATATCAGAGGATTCTTGACTTAAATGCCCCTTTGACTGAAAAGTATGCCTATAAAGACCCAAGCCAAAGAGAGGCTTGGGGATATCTTTCATTTTTTGGAATCATTATTCTTCATGATTGTTATCAAGATATTTCTTGGAGAACATTTTCCTAAGAGGAAAAAAGAGAACTAATTCAAACCTGTTATTCTAGTTAGGGAAGCCTTCCCTTAAGAGCTCTAAGCTACTTCCATGTTGGAACCAGCTCGAGGGGATCCAGATTAAAACCAGGAACCCAGGATTACAACCATCACAAACCAGGATCAAATCATTTACCCATACATTAATAATCATTTACAACCATCGCAACCCAAGATCAAATCCTGTGGAGTCCACTTGTTTACAAGTCACCGTATCGAATCTTGTAGGATTCACTAATTTACTAAATGTTGTAGTGTTTTTACCATCAAATAAACATACCATCCTATGATAAATACAAAGGTTGTAAAACAAATCTAATTAAAATATACATAGAGTTCAAAAGCCCCAAATAAATACATGTTGTAACTATTTCATGGCCCTCAGACCTTTTGCATAACAAAGATTTAAACATTAACACAACCCACTAAAACCCTATAAATGCTATGTGAATAGAAACGACACTCATTTGAATGGTTACACCCACATTCATGGAAATTACTTTTAACATACACAGAGTAATCATAAACACGGTTTAAACCATAAAAACATTAAGTAATTTATCCACTACACAGTCGCAATTCTAATGGCGGGAACTCCATTTCCATATACAACATGTCTCCAAGGCCAAACAACATTGTTAACGAATCCATATAAGAACTTAAAACAAGAATTGTGAATCCAAACAGAGTTAAACTAATGCCAAAGAGTAAGAATCATAACCATAATTTGAACAGTATGCAAATGTTGTATATAAATAACCGATAAACACACACGGAGTATAAATGGTGTACATATTCCATTTATAAACCAAAGTAAGAGTTTAGTTAGTTGTATATCCAAAACCTTACACCATTGCAAACAATAGTGTTGTCAAAGTACCAAAGAATAAACATAATTTACAATTCACGGAACCTGTAACTAATCACCAAGGCCAACATTACTACTCAAAGTTTCCATTTGCGAAAACCAAGGTGCTAAACCTCAACAAAAAAACCCCAAGTCTTTAACTCATTTCTGATGCTTTACATATTAATTCACAAACCATATCAAATGTGTGTACCATGTAAATGATAAGTGCAGCAATGATCAAGTCACTGTCGTAGAGTCCGTAAAAACAATAATGGTAACCCGTCTAACATAGGCTAGTGAAACATCCATCCTTGCTTAAATATCAACTAACAGCCGTCATAGTAGTCATTAGGATAGGACTGCAAGTCTTTTTTTATCCAAGGTAAGCGCTAGTGACAAAGGGGTAGTATGTCTTGTTCCACTTTTATAAGCAATGTCTATTGTCAAGTGCACCTGCATGCGACAAGGAAATAAATGCATTAGTTTAATAAGAACTAAGTAAGCTCCAAAGTGAAAAGTAGAAAAAAATTACCTCTGAGTTGCTTATAAGGGAAACATGTCCTACCAATCCACCCTTTTCCAATAACAAGTTAAGTCAGAATTGTTTATACAACAACATTCAAACTTTATAACCACTAAGTAAGTAATCGAAAAAACTAACATACATATAAATGCATAACCATAGATCAAGATAGTAAGAAACATCACGACAACATAAGTATTACATTAATAACCACATCGGGAAATATGAAAGCAAGATGTAAGAACAACGTACAACAATACAACACAATAAACAAAGTGCGACACATTCCGCATAGTTATAAAATGTCCAACACATGTAGTATTTGACTAGCCTAATTTTTCTTTTTCAAATTTTGGGGACATTAATAGTGGCATCAACCCCAAGTTTCAACACTAAGAGACCAAATGGGCATACCAGACATTCGTTGCAAGGAAAATAAAGTATGATTTTAAATGTTGTTAACTAACAGAAATTTTTTCCTATTATTAAAAATTTTGAATTGCGGGATTTTGAAAAGAACAATTCAAATCATGAACACTGAAGAAGATAATAGTCAGCAAGGAAGTTGAATACCCCCACCCAGGAAGCAGAACTGGTGGTGGAACTAAATTCTCGTATAATGAAAACCATACAAAGTCTCGAAGCATACTTGCAGAGTTTCATAGATGATAATCTGAATGAAAGAAAGGAACAACAAGCAATTAATGAAGCATTGTTGTGAAACAAGACGGGAGGAAGCGTGCAGGGAAAACCCACTCATTCCATAAATAAGTTCAAGAAATAATTTTATCATAAATGGGCCAGCAGCCCGAGAGAAGAAGGAAAAGAAGAGCATACCCTTGAACCTCTAGAACGAGATTATCATAGTAATTCTATTGATAATTCTCTTTCTCCAAGTAGAAATAAACCGAGAAATTATGACAATCTCTAGGGAGAGTTTCAAAAAATAAAATCCCCGACTTATGAAGGAGAGATGAACACGGGGGAAAATGTTGAACAGTGGATTTTATGTATGAGAAAATATTTATGAGTTCGTAACTACTCTAGCGAAATGAAGGCTCATATGACCATCTATAATTTAGATGGAAAGGTAGCTAGATGGTGGAGAGACTTGAAGCATACCAAGAAAGATGAGTTAAGAGAAATACAGTGGAGTAAGTTTTGCAATATCTTCCAAGAGAAATACATGTCAGAAAGGTTCTTTGATAGAAAAATGAAAGAGTTTCATGAGTTATGTATGGGATCCATCACTACGGATGATTTTATTAACATATTTTTGGATTTGTTTCATTATGTACCATACATCAAGGACGATAAAGTAAAAATTCAATAGTTTTTAGGATGTCTTCCTCCCAAATTATGGGAAAGGATTGAATTTAGCATGCCTAAAAGTGTTGACACCGCCTTACACAAAGCTAGTATTTCTTATGAGCGTGGACAGCTGAGGCAATAGAACATTAACAAAAGCATAGATAGGTCTAGAAACTTCTCTAAAAACCGCAAACAGGCTTTCAACCCACCACCGTTTAGAAAACTGAACAACAGTTTTTCATTCAACAAGAACTTCAACAAAAAATGTACAAAGCCATATGTACCAGCTCCATATGCTAACAATCCATCGGAAAATGGGGGAGCCAATGTTGCCCCGTTGCCAATTAAATGCTATAAATTACAAGGGCCTCATTATGCCTGATATCGTAAGAACAAGACCAATGGGGTCATGCAAAACTTACAAGAAGAACCAAAGGTAGAGGACATAGTTGGAATACCATGGATTTATGCATCCTTGGATGGTCGACAGGAAGACCATCAGGATACCATGGTTGATATAGAAGGTAAGGTCTTGAAAACTTCTATTTCAATACCAATTGACCCTGGTGCTTATCGGAGCTATGTCTTGCCTAAAATTGTTGATATATGTAAACTAGGCAAAGTTAAACATGATAAACCTTGTCTTGTGTAATTAGCCAAGTAAAAAATGAAAAGTTTTGGAAATAGTTAAAGATTGTGAGGTAAAACTAAATGGTTTTTCTACTAGAGTAAACCTAAACATCCTACCCTTAGGATCGTATGATATACATATCAACATGGACTAGTTGGAACAACACCATGCCATGCTCAATTGCTTACACAAATCAATCGTGTGTACAAATAGCCAAGGGAATCAAGTAAATATTCGAGGCATACCAAAGAAAGTTTATGTAAGGCAGAAATCTAGTTTACTAACAAATAAGTGCATTAGAAAAGGCTGCAATTTGTTTGCAGTAAACATCCAAGACATAGAGGCTGAGAGGGAACAACACATAGAGTACTTTCCAATTCTTATGGAATTCAAGGATGTATTTCCTGAGGAGATCCTAGGATTACCTTTGAAATGAGACCTAGAATTTTCCATAGAACTGACACTAGGACTAGTTCTTCCTTCGAAAGCCCATTGCCACATGAGTGCACCAGAGTAGGTGGAACTAAAACTGCAGCAGGATGAATTGATAACTGCAGCAGCATGAATTGATAGAGAAAGGATATATCCAACCAAGTGTGTCCCCTTTGGGAGAACCAATACTTTTCATAAAGAAGAAGGATGGTATGATGTGGACGTGCATCGATTACCGTCAATTTAACAAAATGACTATCAAGAATTGATACCGACTCCCTAGGATATATGGCTTATTCAATCAAGTAGGAGGAGCCAAGATATTTTCAAATATCGACCTGGGATCCAGGTACCATCAGGTATAGATTCACAATGAGGATATTCACAAAACCTCCTTTTGTACAAGGTACGATCACTACAAGTTTGTAGTATTGTCATTTGGGTTGACCAATCCTCCCGCAAACTTTATGTGTATGATGAACAATATATTTAGTAAATATCTAAATAATTTTTTTTGGGTTTTTATAGACGACATCCTAGTTTTCTCTAAGAGTACATAATAGCACGAGGAACACCTCCGCATAGTGCTATGGGTGTTACGAGAACACAATCTCTATGCCAAGTTTTGTAAATGTGATTTTTACAAACCACAAATACAGTACTTGGGTCACATCATCTCTAATATAGGAATAGTTGTGGACCCAAAAAATATTAAAGCCATAGAATATTATCCCACCCCTATTAATGTCACTGACATTACATCCTTTTTGGGATTATCCGGATATCATCGAAAGTTCATTGAGAACTTCTCAAGAATAGCTTGTCCCATGACTGCTTTGCAAAAGAAGGAAAATAAGTTCTTATGGACGACCAAGTGCGAGGAGAGTTTTCAAAAGCTTAAGTAGCTTTTGACTATTGCCTCGGTGGGATTTTGAGATACTGGCCAAGAGAAGGCCAGTGGCATATGAACTAGCATTACCTGCTCACATTAAAGTCCATAATTTTTTCCATGCATCTTTATTGAAGATATATGTTTATGATACAAAACATGTGATTGATTGGTCCTTATTACAGGTGGAACCTGAAGGGGAGTTTTCCCCTAAACATATTCATATATTGGACAAGAGAGAGGTGCAGCTCAGGAAGCACACCATAGTCCAGGCCAATGAGGCTACTTGGGATCATGAATCCACCATGAGAAAGGTGTACCCCACCTTGTTTCATGATTTCATTATGATTACTTAGAACACCAGGGATGGTGTTGTTCTAAGTGGGGAGGGATTTAATATCTCGAATTTTAACCTAACACTTATGGGCATAAGCCCCATTTATTAGGATGTTACTTTGATGTTTTATTTTGATATATTGGGTCTAGGAGCCCACTGCATATGAACATGATGATATGGTTGATATATTGGGAGTAATCCAGTTACATATGTTTTATGTATGATTTTATATGTTGGGCGTGGACCTTGAAGCACATGATTGATGAGATGTTTTGTGTTGAGTGAGGAGCTCTAGAGCACATGAGTAATTGATGTTTTGTGTTGAGCAAGAAGCTTTGGAGCACATCAGTATTTATATTTTTGTTGAGCGAGAAGCTCTAGAGCACATGAGTTTTGAGACATTTGTGTTGAGCATGAGGCTCTACAGCACATGAAAAGATAAATTGGAAGTGTTGGGCATAAGCCCTGGAGCCTTCCAAGTTGATGTTGAGCTTAAGCTCTAGAACATCAAATCCGTGGACATTGTATCCCTAGGTGTATCCTACAAGTACATCCTAGCATTACTGTTGAGCGAGAAGATCTGGAATTGCACTAAGTTTGTAACTCCCTGTTTTTTTAGCGTTGAGTATGGGATTTGGATAAGCGCTAGGAGTTACTAAAAAGAATTAATTATGTTGAGTGAAAATGACTCGAGTAAAATATTGATCTCATCTGACTTATTTATAAGTGATTAAATGAAATCTCAAATTTCTATATCTCATCAAGTACTAAAGAACTACCATGTTATACGAGAGAATCCAATGTGCAAGGATGTTTATAGTTTCCTACCCTAGTAGACCTAACCACCTACCTAACGTCCTTAATGAAGAAAGTGTCATAATTTTAGGGATCATGTTATATGATACCTAAAGACAAATGTTAACAAATAATATGTGTGTGTGTGTGTGTGTGTGTGTGTGTGTGTGTGTGTCATAATTTTAGGGATCATGTTATATGATACCTAAAGACAAATGTTAACAAATAATATNTAATTAAATAGTGTAATACCTACAAAATTCCAAATAGGAACTAGTTAAAAGTTCCTAAATTAAATAAAAGGGTTAAATCAAGAAATCAGAGGATTCTTGATTTAACTGCCCCTTTCATTGAAAATTCTACCTATAAAGACCCAAACCAAAGAGAGGCTTGGGCATCCCTTCCATTTTTTGGAATCATTATTATGCCTGATTATTCTCAAGAGAGTTCATGGAGAACATTTTCTTAAAAGGAAAATGGAGAAATCATTCATACCTGATATCCCAGTTTGGGAAGCCTTCCCTTAGGAGCTCTAAGCTACTTACATGTTAGAATTACCTCGAGGGGATCCATATTAAAAATATGAATGGTTCCAGGTCATGTTTGGGTTGAAGGTGGTAGTTCCCAAGTGATCCGGTTATCTATACAGAATTCGGATATGTCTGTGAATTTTTTAACGCTAGGTAATTGAGTGTGCAAGTTTTCGGCCATTGGAATAGCTTCAACTTGCAGGTATGAAGTTCTTGATTTTTCTATTCCATTATATAGTATATTTCCTATTCGAATATTTAAGGGTTTATGTTATATTTCTAACCCTATGTCTACAATTGTGTCCTGTTAAAAAATTTAAGGGTTTACATGTTATTTATAAACCCTGTGTCTATCCAGAATGTTTAAGAATTTATGTTTTTAATTCTAAAAACTATATCTGCAAATTATTTCCTGCCTAAGAATTATTTAGGGTTTTTTTCTTCCAAATTTTTTTCTGCATTTTATTTCATATCTTTAATTTTATTTATAAAACCTAGAACTACTTAAGATAGAGCCTATATAGTCAAATTACGATAGAGAAAACAGTCGAGAGGGGTTTCATTTGCTTGCAGGCCTAGGATCAAAACATGCTGCTCTTGGAAGGCGACATTTAAATCCAACCATTCTAAGGATTGGTGCGGATAATCTAGGTGCAATCCCTAGGTGATTTTGATGGCTTAGATGCCCATGGATCATGGTTTCTCAGACCAAACATTCGCCCAACAAGTCACAGGGCACTTAACCAACAAAAAAAAAGACAAGCCTATTTATATATATGTATATTTACATATGGATATTACTAGCAGATTTCATATTTCTAGTAGACCTTAAATTAGAAGTAAAAAGACTAATTAAGTGGAATCTATAAACAAAACATAATTATAAAACACATGTAATTAAAGTATAGTAAGTCAGAACCTAAGAAACAAATCATTTTCCATTATTAAAATAACAAATTAAAATGCCAAACATTCAAACTATCGAGACCTCTAATGGTCTAAAGCTAGAATCTAAATAAACAGCATTATAAACGCATTATTCCACATTTAAGAATAAACATTTAAACCAAATCTACAGTCAAGATATCAATACCATCTAATGGTATGAAGTTATATTTTAAATAAACAAGAATCAACAATAAATCCATCTCATTCATAAATAACCAAACCCCAAAATGTAACTAACCAAATCGTTTAATCAAGATACTTCCCACATAATAAGTCAATCACATCGTTATGTGCAGAACTAACTAAACCATAGCATAAATAACCAAGAGATCATAGGATCGATTCCTGTAGGAAGGAATGCCCAAATAAACCCATACATTAATAATCATTTACAACCATTGCAACCGAGGATCAAATCCTATGGAGTCCACTTTTTTACAAGTCACCCTATCGAATCCTATAGGATTGACTAATTTACTAAATGTTGTAGGGTTTTAGCCATCAAATAAACAAACCATGCTATTATAAATACACAGGCCATAAAACAAATCTACTTAATCTCTACAAAGATGTTAAAAGCCCCAAATTAATACACATTGTAACTATTTCATGGCCATCGGCCCTTTTGCATAGCAAAGATTTAAACATTAACACAACCCACTAAAACCCTGTCAACACTATGCAAATAGAAAAGACACCCATAGTCACAACCATTACTTTTAAAATACATAGAGTAATCATAAACACAATTTAAAACATAAAAATATTAATTCATTTATCCACTACACAATCGCAATTCTAATGGAGGGAGCGCCATTTCCATCTATGGCATGGATCCAAGGCCAAACAACACTGTTAAAGAATCCATATACTAGAACTTAAAACAAGAATTGTGAATCCACATAGAGTTAAAATATTGCCAAAGAGTAAGAATCATAACCACAATTCGAACAATATGAAAATGTTGTATATAAATAACCGATAAACAAACATAGAGTATAAATGTTGTACACATTCTCTTTATAAACCAAAGTAAGAGTTCACTCAGTCGTATATCCAAAACATTGCAGTACCAAAGCATAAACATAATTTAAAATTTATAGAGCTTGTAACTAATCACCAAGGCCAACATTACTACACAGAGTTTCCATTTGAGAAAAAAAAATACATTTAGTCCTGACCAAAGGCGCTATACCCCAAAAAAAAAACCCAAGTCTTTAACACATCTTTGATGCTTGACATATTAGTTTACAGACAAACCCTTTCTATTTCGCAATCATTAAAACCAGACAAATATTCAACCCACAACTATTTTTTAACTTTGTCACAACAACCACACGAGAGAAGAAACAACTTAAAAACTTGTTACAGTAGGGCTTACCCAACAGGGTATGGTGTTTACCTCAAGGAGACCCATGACCCACATTACCTCAAACCCTGTAACCTACAAACACACAAGCTACGATGAGGGGTATGTTTTGCACACCAAACTAAGAAAAAAAAAGGCTACTAAACCAGAATGGTAGATGTACCTTCCATTACATCCAACCTCCAAATTTTGACCCCACCACACAGCACAGAGGAAGAGCTCATGCATCCATGTTGCAAATGACCCAAACCATCGTTATAGTCCAAGCCCTAAGATTGAGACCCACGCATACCAAATTGCATTAATGTCACTACCCTGGCCTCCAATAACATAAACCAAATCCCATAGTGTATAGTTCATGCCACCCTTTAACACAGAACCATGTTTAAGCAAGGTGCAAAACATAATCCCCAATATGTGTATCGAATAGATAGGGTATAGCCATAGTCCATGGCATATGAAATATGCCATGTAGGGCTATAGATAAGGTTTTAAATTATACACCAATACTATATTAAAACATGAACCAAGTTATAAAGTGTTAATACCATATAAAATGTGTACCTTGTAAATGATAAGTACATCATTAATCAAATCACTATCATAGAGTCTGTAAAAACAATAATGGTAACCCATACAACATAGCATAGTGAAACATATAGCCTTGCGTAAATATCAACTAACAACCATCATAGTAGTCACTAGGATAGGACTGTAAGTCTGTTGTCATCCAAGTTGAGCGCTAGTGACAAACAGGAAGTATGTCTTGGTCCACTTTTATAAGCAGTTTCTATCATCAAGTGTACCTGCATGTGACAAGGAAAGAAATGCATTAGCTCAATAAGAACTAAGTAAGCCCCAAAGTGATAAGTAGAAAACAATTACCTCCCAGTTTCTTACAAGATAAACATGTCTCGCCACTCCACCCCTTTTCTAATAACAAGTTAAGTCATAATTGTTTATACAACAGTAATCAAACTTTGTAACCACTAAGTAAGTAATCTAAACAACTAACATAAACATACATATAAATGTGTAACCATAGATTAAGATAGTAAGCAACATCATGACAACATAATTACTACATTAATAACCACATTGGGCAATATGAAAGCAGGATGTATGAATAGCTTACGAAAATACAACACAGTAAACAAAGTATGACACATTCCGCATAGTTAGATAATGTCGAGCACGGGTAGTATTTGACTAGACTAATAAAAAAAATTATATATTTTCAAATTTTGGGGACATTACAAATCCCAACATTTTAACTTCATGGAAACATTATCTATTTCAACCACCCACAATTTAGAATTTCTAGAGGAACATTTATTTCATTTTAAATTTCCCTTACAAAATTTTTCTAGTGAATCATCAATCCCATTTCCCTTACCAAGTAGCTCTCGTGAATCTTCAATCCCAACTAGTATGCATATCAACTCAGTTAAAATAGTACCTCTAACCTATTATCATTAAGTGCATGATACCCATACCAACATTAAATTCTAGATTGTTATGCCACCTTCTCAGGATACCAATACCAACATCCAAATTCTTATGCCACCTTCTCACAATACCAATACCAACATCCAAATTCTTATGCCATTTTCTCACAATACCAATACCAATCTAGACGATGAAGATTATTTCATGGATGTGTCAACACAATGGATAATGGGTATTTCTTATAGTATTCTTAATCGAAATGGGTATTTATTATACTAACACATTTCTTAATGGAAATTCTATAAAGCCTAAATCAAACCAGGAGATCTTAGAATCAAATTCAGTAGATGACTCATCTCTTTCCATGAGCTTCTTTAGATTCCATGTCCTTATAGTGGCACTAATGATTGAACTAGACATGTTGATAAGAATGGAACATATTGTATTGTTAATGAAAATTATTGAGAGTATATAGTTTTAATTATATGCCCATTGTAGGGGAAACTTATTAATTATGTCACCTTGAACATCAAAATTTTTTTAACATTTATTGTGTGGATAAGAGAAAAAAATACGGCCCATAACTAAGACTTGACCTATTACTAACAATTATATTCCCTGTACATCCTATGTTGGAGAGATGGAAACAAATTTAAATGACATGTCATACTTCTTGGAAAACATTTTTCTGACTTGCAGGGAAAGTAAATGCTTGGGAAGACATACCCAAGTCATTACTCACCCATTACTTCCATTTTCCTCACCCATTCTCCTTTACGTGGGCTTCCTGCATGGAGATGAAGCTTCATGTGTGTTCATCCTTCACCTTGGAGTCATTTTCCTCACATTTGCATGCCCAGAAATTCATTTTGGTATTGTTTAGTAAGTGGGCAAGAAAGATTTACATTTTTCCTGCATTTTCATGGATTCTTCAATGGATGGGAACCGTTTTTACCTTGTTGAGTGGCCAAGAAGCTAGATTCACATTTCGGGGGTTTATCGTAGTCGTTTTGGCTCCCGTATGGCCATAGATGCCTTCAGAAATACAAAACACGATTTGGGTTTTTGCAGAGGTTGATTTTGGCTCTATGGTGCCATTAAATGATTGTTTAAATCGTAATTCTCACCTAGGTGTTTTGTTTTCTCCATATGTAATCCGTTTTTGGGTTCTCCAACATTTTCTGTTGTTTTCCCCACCATTTTTCAAGATAAAAATCATTTGGTGTTGCCCAGCGATTTAGAGGAGAGGCCACTTTCTCTTAGGTGTTGTTGATGAATTTTGTTGTAGCCACGTTAGGTCAAAAAATTCCCTTGGATATGAACTATTGTTAGCGGGTTTCTTTCACCCACCTTAGCAATTCATTTCATTGCCAAAAAAAAATTCCTCAACCTAGGAAATGGTGTATATTGTTGTGTGTGCAATTGATCTTTGGACTGTGTAGGAGTGGAAAGGAGTCTTCTTGACAAACCTAGTGTTTTGCAGGAGCCTCATAGACAAAGCTAGAGGGATGGCTCTCTTCTCTACACCCCCTGAATAGCACTGGAAGGGAAGTCATGTCCTGAGGGACTATGCAGTAGAGAAGGGAATGATTCCTTCTTTTGGGTGTGTGTGGATGTCTTAGGATTCAAGCTAGTTCTAGTGAAGGCATCCTTAGCTCTTCAGTGAGCCCACTAGCTTAGCAAATAGTGCTTCCATCTCTTGATAACCTGATAAACCCAACTTGTTGTCTTAGTTATGTGTTGTTGTGTACCCTTGGCCTGATAAACCCAACCATTTTGGCTTGGCTAAGTCTAGACATATCTTTGGCTATGTGTTAGCCTGCTTAGTTTTTTTATTCCTTATGAGAATCATGCCCAGCTCAGGGGTGGCAGTGTTGCTGAGAGATTAAGGATCACACTGCCCTATGGTTGGGTGGAACGTTGCAGCGACATCGCTGGTTGTGGATGAGCTTCTTCATAAGATAACTATTCTTGTCTATTTCATCTCTGCAGTTGAATTTGATGTTTAATGAAAATGATGAACATGCTAAATTCTTGAATGGAATGTAGTTTCCTTCTGTTGTATGATAAATAATTAGGCATATGTGCACATTTTAGTTCAAATAATTTCAATTTTTATTTTATGTTCATAAGGCTAGTTTCCCAAGTAGATAGCAGCAGTGGTAGTGTCCTCTTCGCCAGCCGGAGGGGCGTGGATGTTACACACACGTTACAAACAATCTGTTCTACATCTCGAAACATCAACGGTTGAGAATCAACCCACAAGAATCAATAGTGTGGAAAGCTTGAGTTTGCAGGGTCAGGGAAATATGGAAATTGCAATCCAACATCCTACATTCCATGTGCAAAATAGACCGTTGCGAAAAGGAGAGTTACAGAAGGAGATCTGTGGGGAAATTTTGATCCCACATCCTACGTGCGAAATAAATCGTTGTGGATATAGTTTTTTACAGAAATAGATATTGTGAAACCGCATCCCGCATTCCACAAAGTTGCGAAAGAAAGATTTCTATCAGGAAATTCAACCTGTTAATAGAAGTCTTGGACCGATTTGGTCATTCAAGCCATCACCAATCTAGGAAATCTAATCCCTATAACGTAATTTTAAAATGCATTGAAAGAAAACATACACATATGCATACAATTGCAATTATACACTAAAATCAATTCATCAATTCAACACATTAGGCATGTTCATCATTTTTCATTAAGAAAATACAAATGCAGAGATTAACATAGACACGAATACTTATCTTGAGAATAAGCTTCCCCGCAACTAGCTATGTTGCTACAATGTTCCACCCAACCATATGCTAGTGTGCTCCTTACTCTCTCAGCACCACTGCCACCCCAGATCTAGGAATGATTTCCATTGAGAACTAGGGGACATAGAACTACACACAGTAAGGCCAAACACCCACAATCAAGCTAATAACCACATCCAAACATAGTCAAACCAACCTACAGTTGGGTTTCTCAGACTACTAAGGTAACATGATACATAGCCTTCACTCTATAACATAGAGAAAATCGGGTCTCATACCCCTCTATGGTTCAGGATAACACTATATTCCCACAACCATGGTTCAAAAAGGGAAATTACTTGCGGGAAATGCATAGCAATGCTCTACTAGATCAAGATGTTGTAGCACAACAAACAGGGTTTCACACACTCTATCACATAGAGAAATAAAAGGTTTACATGCATATCACAATGTCATGCAAACACACACTACGGAACCATACTTTCGCCACTCTAGACAGTGAATAACATAAACTCACGTTGCACCACAATGAACCCGCTCCTAAATTAATTGTGAATGCTCAATACCTGAGTGAATAATGAACAACCATGAAGAGATAACATGACTCCCTCTAGTCGGCTCTACCAAATTCCAACATCGCTAATGAATCCAACGTTCAGTGTGACTCAGGTATGAGGGAATGGGAACGCATTCCCACACAGGTTTACTTGCTACAAATGCAAGAACTCGGCCTCCCAAGATGCAGACCTGCATAACTGCAGGATTGCTTAGTCAAGCCATCAGAATGCCATGCCTTTCTCTACCCAAGGCATTAACTGCCTCAACCAACTTCTAGAAGAAATTAATGATTAAGAACAGAGGACAAAAGGTAGCTGAGGATTCATGGGTTTCCCCATTGACATATGGTCACACCCTATTGGCTTAGTAGTTTCACTAACTACCCACCCTATCCCTTGTCCTTAGGAAATCATGCCCTAGTCTGATTATTGTTGCATTAACATAGCTGGTTGTGTGTATTTTATTAATTGCATATTTACATGATGTAGAAAACTATAATGTGCCATCGGCTAGCACAATGACCATCGACATCAATTTTAATTTTTGAAACATAGAAGACTAAATCCATGGTGGGGCCTTTTCCTTGAGCTCTACACCATGATTTATTAATGCTATTTACATCCTTTATAATTTAATGCAATTGGGGTTGAAACCAGGTTTTACATTCAAGGTGGCTATGTAGTTTATTTGACAGGTGATGTGGTGCTTAGTTGTAAATTCATGGCATCCATTTGTGCATAGGTGGACCAATATGAGGTTGTCACATGGTATCACCTGAATAGTTTTTTAATTCAATAATACACAAAAAATGAGATCCGTGGGAATTGAACCCACAACCTCCAAGTCACAAGCCCAACATTCTTACCATTGTGCTAGCAGTGATCCCTCGTCATAGAGTTAGCATATATTATATTTATCTTGCAATGGATGAATATGAACCAAGAAATGAGGCAGGAGCTCACGTATTTGACCTCGAGTCTCCTGCCAAAAAAACACATATAGTTTATATATAAATCATTGGATGGAAATCATACCACCCAACTACACTCCTACCCAACAAAGACATATATTTTATTGCACCAAGAGGTGCTCTATAGCCCAGTATGGAGAAGATCTTGTAAAGTTAGTAACGTTTGTAACATGTTGGAAAAAAATAATAGTGATAGTGAATATTGTGGGAGAGATCTTGTAACGTGATGTAAGATTAGTAACGTCTATAACATGTCGGCAAAAAAAAAATAATAGTGATAGTGAATATTATGGGAGAGATATTGTAACGTGATGTAACGTTTGTAACATGTCGGCAAAAAATAATAGTGATAGTGAATATTATGGGAGAGATTTTGTAACAGAAAATAAAAAATAAAATCACTTTCGTAAAGTTATTTTTATTAATAAAAAATAAATTTTCGAATAGGACAAAATAAATGCCGACCACAAAAACAATCTAATATGGGGGAGATGTTGTAGTATTCCTACCTAACAAAACAATAAAAAAGTAAAACCATGTGCAAGGCATTCTAAACAACCCATGGTTTTTTCGTACATGGTTTAGGAGGCTTTGCACATGGTTTTTAAACCATTGGCAAGGCCTCCTAAACAACCCATTGTTTTATTGTACATGGTTAAGGAGGGCCTTGCAAATGGTTTTAAGACCATGTGCAAGGCCTCCTAAGCAACCCATGATTGTAGGAGGGCCTTCCATATGGTTTTAAAACCATGTGTGGGGAAATGATGCAATGTTCGTTCCTAACAAAATAAAAAATATTATATGGCGGCCATAAATAATATTAAATATTAATAATAATAAAATTATATGTGGGCCTTAAATAAAAGGATGTGTCTTTTGGTTTGAATCAAATCAATGGATACCTAAGAAGAGGTTTGCACCTCGAGAGATTTGATCCATCTTGGTGCTTGATAGAGCCTAATATTTGGGTCTACGCTGGTATATAAAACATTACATGAAGGTCATACCACCCAACTACACCAATGTTTATATATATAGTTACAACAAAACAACCAAAACATGAGTCCACCGATTTAAACTCGGATCTCTGCAAAACGAATGTATTAACAAAGAACTACCAACCAACTCACAAACCAGTCACATTGGTCCGTCCACCAAAAAAAAATCTATATAAATTTGCAAATTCATTAGTGCTAGGAGGAGGATCATGTTGTGAAACATTTTTTGAGGTACAACCCTATCATTAATGGCTTGTATGGAATGTCGCGGGCACATATTGGGGACATATTTTGAGACTAAATTCTCTAGGAGATGCAAGAGTGATGGTGGCAAAACTATATCAAGGTTATAGTCATTTTCACGGTTTTTCGATATGAGTCCATTGGTACAATTAGAATTTCGATATGACCAATAGAATCTTTAAGCATATCTAGAATTGAGGAATTGCATGTCATTTTACATATAGTTTATAGAGATAATGAAAAGGTCTCTCCAATGAGAATTGGATCATGATACGTAGTCCATATTTGGAAGAACTCCATTGTCATGTCTTTTGTTCTTCTTTAATGGTTCTTTGTACTCTTGTGTATTTTTCTTCAGTTATTTTGTATAGAATCTTTGTTCATGCTCTTTTTATGCACTTGATAATCATCATTGAATAAAATATCCCATATTACTCATTCTCAAAATTATGCTTTCTTCATCCATAGCTTCTTACTACTCTGATACCACTTGATGCAGTACCGAGTTTCTCTTAGAGTCCCCAACAAAAGTCTCTTAACATGGTCACCAAGGACTCAAAGCATTCAACAAATATACAACTGACAACTTGGAGTTATATCCTCAATTGAGTTGCAGCTCAGAAAGGAGTTGCAGTCGCAATGGATTTACGACCAACAAAAGAGTTGTAGCATAAATAGAGTTGCAACTCACAAAGGAGTTGCAACATTTTTTAATGTACTACACACAGTGCTATAAACATAGAATTTTTCAAATAAACAAAATGAATTTCCACAAATAACTCAAATCGTAAAATTAATAACATAGAATCAAAATAAGTCAAGTATTGGTCCATTTGCAAATATTTACATATATCTACTTCATACAAAGAGCCATACATTAGATTCTATTCACTCCACATACAATGTCCAAAACATGAGAACCCATGATGTTCTCTAAGAACACAAAAGGAAGGCCTAATTCTGCACCTCCATACTCACTATGTCCAAATGCCTATGTTATACTCCAACGCTAGTAAATACCTCTGAAATTTAATGCAAAGGAAAGAATTCCCTCTCCCAAACCAATAAGAGGAAAAATATGTATGTCCTTCATGGGTAGTAAATTTAATATCTCTGTATGGGAACATGAAGGGCTCAAACAATTTAGTTACTAGGTAATGAATCATTCCATCTCTACTAGTTTTTACAAATATGCCTGTAACTACCTTTCAACACCATGTTTTAATCTCCTCCAACACAACTTGAGTTCATATCCTATAACTACTATGTCTTTAATTTCTTTTATGTTTAATGTTGCATGTATTGGTCCGAGTCTTGTTCATTTACTTCATGATTTCTAGCATCATTTTACTTCATATAACTACTAGTATCAACAACGACTAGTAGCAATAACCACTAATAGTAGTGACAGATCTGCAACACACCTATAGCAACACAAACACGTATATGTAGCAAACTAATAAGTAGCAGCATTGTATTACAATAAGTAGAACAACCACTAGTAGCAATAACCACTAATAGTAGTGACAGATCTGCAACACACCTATAGCAACACAAACACGTATATGTAGCAAACTAATAAGTAGCAGCATTGTATTACAATAAGTAGAAGCATGTAGTAACAACTCTTATAATAGCTTAATAACTCCTACGTACTTCAATTAAACTAGATATATAGGATAGCATGTTGCACTAGGGATGCTCCTACAACATCTATTTATAATCATTACATGAAACTTTGTTACTAAACGTATAAAGAAATTTAAAAGTTTGGTTAATTTTTAGTTATTGAATTTATGGGTATTACCACAATCATTCACCATTTTTACCTTTTTTTCCATGATATCTCACTCTACCTCGTGAGTTTGAAGAGATTTAATGTCAACCAAAGCATGACAAGATATGGTGGGGGTAGTATCTTGTACTTCTATATCTTCAGAAGGTTTCAAATCTTGTTCTTCTTCCGCTTCACTGGCTATGTAGAATTATTTATTCACACCACACTTATACACGTTTACTATGCTTATTGCCATAATTAGAACATAACCCCTTTGTTATTCTTTCATCTAATTGATGACGGATCAACCTAGTAGGTTGAGTGAGGTTAGAAGTGGAAACATTGTACTCTTTATAGGTGTCATTGGAAACCTTTTCTACAACCATATTTCTATTTTCAACTTGATTTCACACAATGAATGTATTACAATGATTTAGGCTCCAAGAGACATGCCTCATGTTGAGTGCTCTCCTTTAAATGGTGTTGATAAATAAATCTAATAAATTATCTTCCAAAATCTTCTTCACTCTAGGTATCAACTTTTGAATTTATATTGAAAGTGTTTTTGTAACTAAATATCTTTGTCTAAGATTTATAATTGTCTAAAGAAGGTGTTTGTGACACTATCCATATACTGTGTTATCAACTCATTCATATAAATCATCCAAGAGACGATAGATTCCATTTTGTAGTCACGAAGGAATTGCTACCCTATAAATTGATTGTGTTCTTAATATAAGGGTTCAAATGAGTTCCCTTTTGTAGAGCTGATAGCTGGTGTAGATCGCAGAATTACTCTTTATAATATATTAGTGTTTTAGGGTCATTTCCATCAAACTTACTCATATCAAAATTGGGACTAAAGTAGTTGTTTTTCCTTGAATTGAAACTAGGATGGTATCGATTTGGAAGTGATGATTGATCAAGTGTCCAAGACACAATCCTATTTTCTCCAAATGTGTTGAAATGTTCTCCATATGTTATTTGTACATGATCCCCATGTCCTCATTATCTTGTTCTTAACAATGTGATATTAGGATAATAAGTATTCTTAGATATTCATAAGGTTCCCCTTCATGTATTTGAGATCATATTTGCTTGTCATGTATTCAATATCATTCTATAAAAAAGAATTAACTATGTTTTTACTAGCTATATTAAGGATCCCAAGCTTCTTTCCATTGTAGATTCCATGCTTGTTATTTTTTCCTCCAACTTGGAGACTTTAAATTCCACTTTTTTATTATCTTCTTATGACAAAGATCAAACTTCAAAATCCTTTTCAATGCTCAGATATGATTTAGTTCATCTACACCTAATGAGTTGTGGTTTTGTAGGGCCTTGTAAGAAATGGAGTGTGAGTACTATAGCTATATAATATAACATTAGGTTGGCAATAATATTACACTAACATTTCATGGCTTTGACCTAGGTTGAAGATGGATCATACCATTATCCATACTACCAATTTCTTGTTATGTGAGAGTGATCTCTCAAAGTGTTATGCTCAATACACTTTAGATGTATTGAACAAAGATACTAACTAAGTATGGTCTCAATATGCCTATGCCACTTCAAATATAGCCAAGGTTATGTGGAAGTTAAAATCGTAGAATTTTTCTCTATAATACGATAATACTATTTGGTTACCAGTAAAAGTTTACAAATGCATCCTATGATGACCCCACATGTATTCCTCTGGTCATAATTAATAAATCCTAAAACACTAAATCCTAGTATCCACAGCTAAAACTGCTTTTCCTTCCCCACGTTGAATGGAAGCCCAAAGGATCGTCAGTTTTCCTTCACTATAACGCATTGGCCGTTCTCCGACTCTATAAAAAAAAAAGCTTCTTAGACAACTATTCAAACTGCCCTAAAAGAGCGAAGAGCTCTCTGTTGTATTGCAGCTGTTCTAAGAAATTCTGGGTAAAAGTCACTCGCCACTCAAATTCGAAGGCAACAACATCAACAGCAGGCTGGCCTCGAGACGCTCTACAAATCAACTTTCATCCAGGATTCGGATTGGAGAGAAGTGAAAGCGAATTATTATTGCGTGGAGAAAAACAATCCTTCGGCTGAAGATTTGTACAGTACTAGTCGACATCTGTACACAGGTACATTTTATCATTAATTTGTTGCAAAAATACATATTATGCAGTGTAGCAATTAATGCGACGGCGGTCGCACTGTCTGCCGTCAGATCCTTTTTACTTTCAGATGGCGGACGAGAGCCGTAGCATTAAATGCTACACTGCATAATATTTATTTGTCGCCGTTGTTATTTCTGTTCTGTTTTTCATGTTCAGCTGTTGTTGTATGCTAAAAACGCACTTCTATGGTGTTTATGATGCTCGCTTTCTTGTTCCATGTTATGCAGGCTGACTACCTTCCATACTTTTGAAAACAAAAGAGAAGCACAGGAGGTTGGCAGGTTGCTGAATTGCACTAAATCATGGCAAACAGCAGAGTTATATGTTCAATTTTATAATTCAGATTTATCAAGCATAAAAAAATTCAATTTTTTGAGCTATAATTTTTTTAATCTTAAAATCTTTCTTGTTCATGTTTAAATCCATGTTTAAGATTATTTATGTTTTTTATTTTATTTTATCAATCAATATTATTTTATTTTAATTTATTTTTTATTATCTAAACCTACATTTAATTTGGTTTACTCCTCATACTAAGATTTATGATTAAACACTTATTTATATTTAAATATGTTAAAAAGACCTTTCTCATTCATATATATATATATATATATATATATATATATATATATATTCTATTTTNCTCTATTTGATTTTCAGAAATGCATTTGGATTGTTTTACATACAATTAATTGATATCAAAAGTTTGCAGGACTTTATTTAGATGATTAATGGTTTTTTTTAATTATTTTATTTGGATAATTATATAAAATAAAAAAAACATTAACTTTTTCATATGAAGTTGAAATGTATTGTTTATAAGGCTGTAAAATATAAAAGCAACATTAATAAATCCAAAGGTTATAATCAAGAACTCGCACTTTCCTTCGTGCATTGTAAAATTCTTTTTGATAATATATTCTTTTCCCAATCTGATTTAATGGTATCTTTATTTAAAATCTAGAACTTTGTGAAATAAGTGAGGCTAGAAAATTCGTATAATATCGAAGCGGTAATTTTAAGCCAGGAATGTTTGAAGAGTACATTCATCCACGGTCTATTCTAGCTATTTATAGACTATTTTTGGGTCCCATTGGCTCTGGACATTTGGAATGTTGAATGTATTTTTTATGATTTTCTTTAGATATATGCAATAAAAACAAATTTTCCAAGCATTATAATTTCTTCTTGCCATCACTACTAGGAAGTCATATTTGATGAAAGTATCCTCTTAGGAATATTGTAATATTATAAGGTTTTTCCCCTTAGAATATTTCTATATTCATGCCTCACTTTCATAGAATAAATTCTAAAAATAATTCAAGTATACATTTTCTTAATAATATTTTATCTTGTATGAGAGATGATGATTCAAGAGGGTGGATATTTTAATACTATGAGTTCATATTGAATTTCTTCCTAATCAAATCTTATTAATAATGCATTATAGTTTGTAGAAACCATACCCAACTTTCTCAACCATTGAGTAGCTATTAAAACATCTAATTTTCCAATGGGAATGGCATACATGGAGTTTGATGCATTCTAGTTTCCCATGCTAAGTTTAATGTTACATAAACTTTCACCACAAATAATACTTCCACTATTACAAACCAAAACTAGGTACATATAAGAATTGATGTTCAATGAAAATATTTTTTTAATATGGTTATGTGTTATACTTGAATTTGTATGTACTATGACCTTTTGATTCTTAATTTATCTTAAAATATTCATAATTTGATTTACTGGAACTCTTGCCAATGCATGAATTGATATTTCACAACTATTTGAATTTATGTTGTCCAAAATCTCTATTTCCTTGTAATTCAAAAAATATCGTTTCTTAACATATATACTCTCGAAACCATTTTTTGTTACACTTAAAGAATAATCATTTTCTCTTAATTCATCCATTTTCTCCTATGATATTCAACTTACTTGAATAATAGATTCCTTATGAGGATCAATTTTATCTCTAGACCCCTCTCTATATTCCATTCATAGACTTATGTCCATCCCTATTTGTGCTTCATAAGCTAAGTGAATCTTAATAGTGTTTGTAATATTTTCCAAATGTTTTAAGCAAATCTCATGCTTATCACATTCTCTCAATCCACCAATCTAAGATTCAAATAAATTTTGGTCACTTATGTTAGCCACCTTGGTATAAAATACTTGAAATTCAAAGTTATAAATTTTCCAACATGATTTATTATAACTAAAATTTTCTCATTTCCATTTTTTTTCCATTAGGGGGTATGTTAAGGATCCCCTCAAGTCCTCCTACTTTATCAATGTACAATTCCATAAGGCTTTTTAGTTAGGTAGTGGATAGTGTATTAATGTAAACTGGTATTCCTTATATTGCATAAAGGATCATAGGTGTTTGACTCTAATTAATAGAAGGAACATAAGTAATTAAGCCTTTGGATATTGAAATATTATATATAGTAACAATTTCTATAACTGGAGTAAAAAATTCCTATTGTATTTGGAGTTTTTCTCTTGTAGGTTGGCCCTAGACGAATTTCACCTTTTCTTTGAATTTCTAGATTTAAGTATATTCCCATTTGCATATAAAAAAAATTATAATGTTTATAATTTTATTTTACATATTATATATTATTTATATTAAATAAAAAATTTGAAAGATAAAATATTGTGTTTACAAATTTTTAAAATATTTATAGTAAATAAATATTTTGAAAAAAAAATTCTTTTTTAATATTTTTCATTTTTTTATAAAATATTTTAATAATTTATTATACTTTATTTCACGATTTAACCAATGTTATAAATGTTATCTAATAGGTGGAGAATTGTCACAAAACAAAATAAAAAAATTCACAAATAGCTCATGTTATATAATTGTATGCATTATACTTAGGATACATTATTTGATTGATGTTAATGTAATAGGTAAATATACAATGAAGATCCGAGTAAAAAAGTTGAAGAACAAAGAAATAAGTCTAACTAACAAAGCAAAGATAGTCTTAGTCACTTGAATAATAATTGACTTGAATAATAATTAAGTATAAGTTTAATAATAAAAAATAAAAATAAATAATAAATTGTATTATAATATTGTTGTATTATTAACATTTATGCAAATATATTTATGATAATAAAAATATAGAGGAAGTGACTTTTTATAAGTATCTTGGAATTCATATTTATTACAATTTTAATTGGAACTATAGCATTGGAAAAATGATTAATCGATGTTCGAAAGCTTATGTTGGTCTTGAAAATAATTGTAAATCAACCAATTTGGTCATATGGGATAAAAATAAGTTCTTATTTCAAGCTCTCCCATCCCTATTATCTTGTATGGTTGTGAAGTATGGGGTGCAACATTTCTAGAGAATCTTGGAGGAAGCTTTAGCAAATCTAGAAGCGGTATATAAATTATAACCTCAAAATTAAAAGCAATATGCCTTATCCTATTATTTTCATAGAAGTTGGGCTTTCCCCCATCAAGAGCATTGCTATGAATAGGTACACATGTACAAGCATAAGATAAATAACATGGGAAATGAGAGACTTCGTAAAATTGCTTAAACTCAAGTCAAAACCAACTACGCCTCAAGCGGTGTTGGTGTAAAGATACCATGGCTTGGTTAAACCATTGGGGAATTAATGATTCAAACGACATTTTGCAAAACATTGACAATGTCAAAAATATTATTACTTCTAAGTTTAAACTGAAATTCTCGTCTAAGTAAAATTTAGCAATTAAGAGAAAATTAAGATACGATAAGGAGGTCATTAATCCTAACTTTGAGGATCAGAAGTATCTATAGGTAGTAACTATGTCACGAAGAAAAAATAATATAACCAATATTAGAACGAACTCTCATGAAATCCATAGCGAAATAGGTCATTGGTCTATTCCTATAATTGCATGGGTGGAAAGGGTTTTGCATCTGTGTGAGTCTATGAGCATTGAGGGTGAAAATTGCTTTCTCTTAGAGTGCCCTGCTTACAGCCCACGTTAGATCTAATTTTCATAGTATTTTCTACAATACAAACCTTTATAGCCTCCTAACTTGCCAAAACTATAGTGATCTTGGAAAGCTTCTTGACAAGCCTTTTGAGCACAAGAACAAGATTTTAAAGTAAACCAAGTATTTTCCTTCTTAAGGTACGATATACCAAAGTTGATCTCAGTGAACATTAATCGTCGTCATCATCATCATCATCATGTTATATTACATGTAGAATTCATGTTTATTTATAATAAATTTAGAAAATTTTGGCTAACCAATTTAAGAAAGTATATCCACGATATGGAAAAAGTTGAACTAAGTCAAAACATTAAATTGTTATTTAATTCACAAGTTCCTCAATTTGGATTGATGCTTTAATTTTTTGTTATCCCAAACACTGGAATTTCGATATTTTGCACATCATTTTTGGTTTGGAATAGTATTCTAGTTTCATTAAATGTTGTGTGCATAGGAAAATGAAAGCATCATAACAAGCGTTAAGTATGTTTATTGTCCAATAAATGGTGAGTGAAGGGGTCTCTTCTCTCATAAACAAAGGGGTTTTGTACATCAAATCGATGTCTAGATTGGACTAATCTTTAAATTAGATTATTATTATTGGAATAATAAACACCACAAATAGTGACTAAACACGCAAGCACTTTAAAATGATCATTCTGTTAAATTCATAGAATGTTTGTCACAATTACAATAGATTAATTTTTACAAAACTAAACAAAATATTTATCATGCAACATTTTGTTATTCAAATTAGTTTAAGGGATTTCTTCGTTACTTGGATTACCAACAAAGGTCCTTCTGGTGCTTTCCTATTGTGAACAAGAGGTATATACCTCCAACACTTACCAACCCTTGAATGCTTGGTATTCTCTGCAATTATTTTTTGTTTCTCTTCAATTTTCTATTCTTATGTTATCAAGTTTGCATGTTCTTCTTCTATGATTCTCTATATGGGTGGTCTCTCACTGTTATTTGGGATCCTATAGTAGTACTAGCTACTTTTATGTCCTTCTGATCATTATATTCTTCTTAATTGTATATATGGATTCCTTTTACTCATTGGCTTCTATGTACCTCTATGATATTGTTTGTAGTGCCTCCTTAATGTGTCTTTTTGTAGATCTTTTCCTCTAAGGTTGTTGTAATTTTTTTGGAGATCTTTCGTATAAATTCCTCCATCCAACTTGTGTTGTTGTTTTCCTAATTTTATATGTTTTACTTCTTATTTCCATCCTCTAATTTCACATTTTTTTGAATTGATGTTGTTCAACTACTTGACCCATTGAATCATTTTTCCTCCTTGAATATTTTGATTCTTATAGGATCCTGGTCCTTGGGAGTTTCCGAGAGTGTTTAAACTCTATGACCCTATTAAATCTTGATGTAATTTTTCTTGAAGTGTTTATAACAACCCTCATAGTTAAACTAGTGGGTCAAACCTTCTTGTGATGTTGTGGGTTCAAACTTCGATTAGTCATGTGTTTGGAACATGGGGTACTATTGGTAGGATTAGGGGTGCAGTTGTAGCAGAATGAAATCAACTCTATGTCCTGTCAATATAAGCTCAACCCCATTTTCCAATTCCTTTAGTTAAAAACAAAAACATTTCAATTCTAGGTTCCATTTTGAACCTACTAGAGTTAGTATTTGTCTTTGCTATGTGTTTCAGATTCCAATTTGCTCAATTTTATGTTTAATTCCATTCCTCGGTATAATTCATATATCCCATATTTATGTTGTATGTGGCTATCATATCCACCAAGTTGCCTCTCATGTGTTCTTCTTCTTTTGATTCCTTGATTGTTGTAAATAATTCTTTTCTTTTTGGTCCATTTGTTATGCATGGTCTATGCCACTTCCTTCAAGACTTTATTTGTTTCCCCTTTTAATTCATTTTTTATATAATCTCAGCCCCATTTGCCAATTCCTTTAGTTAAAAACAAAAAAACATTACAATTCTAGGTTCCATTTTGAACCTACTAGAGTTAGTATTTGTCTTTTCTATGTGTTTCAGATTCCAATTTTCTCAAGTTTATGTTTACTTCCATTCCTCAATATAATTCATTTTCCATCTTTATGTTGGATGTGGCTATCCTATCCACAAAGTTGTCTCTCATGTGTTCTTCTTCTTTTGATTCTTTGATTGTTGTAAATAATTATTTTAAATTTTTGGTCCATTTGTTATGCATGGTCCATGTCACTTCCTTCAAGACTTTATTCATTTCCCCTTGTAATTCTATTTTTTTTCCTAATTGCTTATTGTGTTCTATCGAGTGCATTCTATCGATAACTAATTCCATCCTTAGTTGGATTGCCTCTTCTTTTGATTTTCCACTAGTAATTCCTATTTCTAGGAACATGTGCTATATTTCATATGAGTGTCTTGTTAATTAGGTTTCAAAATATTTATATATATTTATTCTTGACCTTAAACTCTTTTTTCATATCTTTGTACGTTATGGTCATCATCCGATGTCCTACCATCACAGTTTATAGCTTTGGCAATGTTTCCACCTAGATTATATACATTGGATAATCGTATGCTTCCATCAAGGATTGTGGCTTTCCTGATACATTTGAGACAACCGTAATGGCATTGAATACTATTTCATCTAGGTCTTATGATAAATAAAAAATTTGTTTTATGCCACCTCTCTCCTTCAAGTCTTTCCCTTGTACTATGAGTTTAGCATGGAGATTAATTTCTTCTTCAATGGATTCTTTATGGATTTTCCAAAGTAGCTTCCTTCTCTTCCCTAGGAACATAAATTGTTCCTCAATCCAATGGTTGTAAAACCATTTGTAATTATTGATGACATTTTGAACTTGATACTTATGTTCCTCTAGTGGGTTGGTCTAGTTTTTTGTTATCTTAGCACATTTGGTTAATTGTTGTCCCTTGATACCTTTCTTAAAGTTGTTTCCCTTTTCTTTGGGTTTCCTTTGTATTTTACCACTATTGTTGTGCTTATTGATTTCTTTTTTCAACATTATCCATTTAGCATTAGGTGTTTTATTTCTTGTATTCCTATCTTCCTTCCTTCTCAAAGTGTTGAGTTTTCTTGCATATCTTCCTTTGGCCTGATATTATTGGTTTCTTAATATTACTAATGATTCTCTTGCTCCTCTACCTATTCCTAATGATCGTATTTCTCCTCTACCTATTCACTTTATTGTGTTTCTCAATTCCTTCTTTTATATTTTTGTTATATTCTAATGATTCTCAGTTTTCCTTACCTATGTCATTTCCTTTCCACTTGCTTGGGTTTTATATGTCTATTTTTTTCATGATTCCATTGCCATTGTATTCCCTAGGATGAACTATAATTTCCCTTTCTTTTATGTTTCGTAATCCTTGCCTCTTTTTCCCATCGTTTGGCATTCCTCTTTCATTTTTTTGCTTTCTTAGTCTTCTCACAATTTGTCAATTTCTACAAGAATATATTTTTCTATTTGTTTAAAAACCATCATCTAGATTGATTGGACTTAGTGTTTTAGAGGATTTTTATATCTTCAGATATAATGGTTATCCCATAGTTGGACCAAAACGTCTTGTGGTGTTTCGATATTTTTATCACCTTCTTACTTGTAAAAGTTTTAGCCTTTATGTTGTCTCCTCCAGTGGATCCATTTCCCATGTTATGTGGTTCTTTAATGTATTTTGTGTGATTAAATTCTAACGCGTTTAATCCTTAATTATACATTGTATTTTCCTTATTACTTGTTTTTTTAGTATGTGATTGTGATTTGGTGTTATGTCAATGGTCATTTTTTAAATTCTAGAGTTTATTAATGACCATTTAATGATAATCCTTATGTTTTTGTCATTGATTGTGGGGTTTACATATCCCTATTTCCTTTTTAAAAATGGGTTTCTTCTCTTTTCTTCTAACAATTTAGCTTGTTCCTAATATGTTATGTTGTTCTCATTATCATTACAAAGGTTGATTTCCCTGCTAATTTTTCATTGTCCCCAAACTTGTTGGATACTTCCTTGAAGGAGTTCACCTTGGTCGATGTTTTGGATTTTATTTTTGGGGTATCACTACACTTTGTATGGAGGTATTAGGAGGTATCAAACTAGGTTGCATTGTCTTCTACTAAGCCGACTATCCTTTGTATTTGTGAAACGTATGTGACAATTTTTGGTGTACCATTAACACATCAACCTCAAATGGTTGACTATTCTATGGGAGGTCCTTCAATGCATCTTAAAACTTTTTTCTTAAAGATAACTACTAATCCTAGGTCTTCAATGGTGGTCATGACGGACTAAATTCTTTTATAGGTTTAGGGGTTTTGGTAAGAATTCCTTCATCATGTTGTGGAATATTTTTGGGCAAGGTTGTTGCTTTATGGTATAGATAATCTCATCAAACTTGACAATTAATGTATGTCCTTCTTGATTAAATTTTGATATTTTATTTAGGGATGCTTCTTTCCTTTGATGTATAATAGACTTGATGCATTTTTTTGAAAATATATGTATAAAGAGAAGACAAAAAATGAAAAGATGTTTTAGTCCTCTATACCTTAATAATTTATGATTTTTAAAATTTATCTATTATGCTTGAATTATGGTTCTCTTAGTAATTCAAATGTTCATGTTGTAGTGATACTTAATTGAATTATACTTATATTCTATTTCTTTTATTCTTCCACGATTGGGTCAGTTGACATATATAGCTAGTTCCAATGACTAATTGTGATTTCCATGATGGATTTGTTCCTAGAACTTGTGTTGTTCCCAAGTTGTGTCTTGGTTTATTCCTTCCATATAGTCCATTCATTGGGGTTGTCCCTTCCATTTCATGGTTTTATTTCCCATTGTAATATCAGATGAGTTCTCGATAGATGAATTGAGTACATGTCTTAATTAGTGGATCTATTTCTTCGAAATTTGTCCTTATTCATGTGATTATATTTACTTGATGGGTTTATTTCATTATGCATGTCCTTACTTCTAATGGTCTTTATGACATCCCTCCTTGATGATGTGTTCTCTACCATAGAAATATATTTCATTAGGAATTTTCTCACTATCGTCCTTACTTCTAATGGTCGTTAGGACATCCCTCCTTGACAATTTGTTCTCTACCATAGCGACATATTTCATTGTCGATTTTCTCCCTATCATTATGTCTTATTTTTTTAGTGGTTATTTTTTAATATATCATTTTTTTACTTCCTCTCATTGGTAATTTCAGTCACATAATGCCAGTCTTTTCAACCCAATGTAATTTTCAAGCTTATCTCTATCCTCTAAATAATCTTGCATTCAGAATATTTATTCCTCACTTATATCATTGCATCTAATGGATCTTCCAATCTTGTTTCAAGTTTCAAGTCTAAGCATCAAATTGCTTTCCATTGATAATTTTCATGATCCTTGTGATGTTTCCTTTGATGAATCTTCCAATCTTATTTCTATTGTCAAGTCTTCATAAAGGACCACTTCCATTTAAGAAATATTTATTCCAATTGATCCCTTGATGATAATCCTCTATCTATATCGTTATCAAGGATGTCCCACCCACTAGATCACCTTACATCGATAATATTGGGTACTCCATTATCCTTATTATGATCAATCCCTTCCTATTGGACTATTTCTAATTTTAGTCATGTTGACCTCTAGACTTATCATGAATTATTTTCTTATGCATATATTTTTTAATCATCTCAAATCATTTATTGATTGCTTGATTATCTAGATGATATTTTCCCCCTTTTATTGCTACCAAATACATATGCTATTTTTATATTCAAATCATATTTTTATTTATGTGAACTCCTAGGATTTCAAATGGGACATGAGACACATCCAACCCCTCTTTTTGTTTTAATATTCACAAAAATTATTTGGTACTTAATGAAATAGATCATATGAAAGGTGTAACATAACAAAAAGGTCAGTTAGATACTCGTAATATCGGGTTCTTGAGTATTGAATGAAGTTTTGATAATGTTGCTTCAATTTATTTCTTCAATTACTCCTAGGTTGTATGTTTGATACTTGATATCTTTTACACTTTCTTCAAACTAGTATCAGTGTCCTATGGAAGGGTTTTTTTAGTGTCCTCCCCCTTTCTCTTTCATATGTTATTCATGGAATGCCCACAACTGCAATGTTTTCATTATTGTGGTGTATGGTATCCCTCCACATTTTCTATCTCATTATAACCATTTTCATATAGTTTGTCTAATTTGTAGGGTCCTATCCTTATGTAAGTGGGTTTTTCCACCTTGTCCTTTTTCTTGTGTTGTCCTTAATAGTCTATCATGATAACTTTTCTTTTTTACTTTTTCCATGATTTCTTGAAATTATAACCATAACATGTCCTCATCCATCTTTTCAAATTCCTCGAACATGTGCATCATGGATCAAAATGTTTCACATCATTCCTCTATTGTAATTTTGAATGATTGTACCTAGTATTCCATGGGAATAGTGATTTATGGAAGGCCATTTGCAATCATGTTTGTTTGAGTCATTCTTCTAGATATTCCTATATGTTCATAGTATTACATTAAGTTAATTGGATCAACCCATTCCCTTTAGGTCATAAACCATGATCAACATTGATACTAGGATTTTGTTTGTGCATTTAACCTATTCATTTTCTCTTGGGTAATATGGGATACTTTTATTGTGTAACAATAGGAATTTGTCCATCAAATTTTTATTGAAATGGGTAGTTAAATATGTACATTATTTTATGTTACATTATAATGGAATCAAAATTGCAAAAATACTTCTTCAGAAGGGAACTTAGTAGTATCCTCCATCATTTATGTTTTCATTTCCCTTCCTTTTACCCTTTTGATAAATACACTCGTTGCCACAATGGTATATTTTTTGTGTGTTCCTTTTGCTCGAACAAATGGTTTATTGAAACAAATTCCCTAGTGCTTGAATGGTTTCATTAATAATATCAAGTCGATATCATGAAACCCATTGATATGTGCTCCATTACTTTACTATTCCCATTTTTCACACCTTCTCACTTTCTTGTAGCAATCCTTAAACAAGGTGGGACACAAAGTCCCACAGATAATATCTTCTAGGGAATTCTATTTACGGAGAAGTATCTACCTATTGTCTTGTTGTGATCATTATTTATGATCTATTCTATCTCAACTGGGCTAACACATATGTGCATTATTATATCCATTTCAATTTGATAGAATTTAACCTATAAGAGATTGAATATGAGTTAGCATTGGACAAAAAATCAACGCTAGGTGGCACTAAATCCTTCAAGTGTCTACCCATGATGAAAAAGGTATAATATTTCCTTTATGAAACCTTTGATTCAATGGTAATAAAAATGTGTGCATAAGGGAAATCCCCTTTGCCTTGTGTCCCTTCATCCCTATTCTAAGCGGTTTGGTTTGACATCATAGTTGTAACGTTTGACAAATAATTTGAATTCAAATTCATGGAATACCATGATCCAACTACATATTTATGATTTTGAATGGGATTTTATTATTAAATACTTCAAATCCCATTTCTTAATCTAAAAGTCGAATTAATTACCTAGTAAGTAATGCGAGGATTTTTGGATAGTATAGATCATTCCTTGTGTCTCTCATGTTGTTTTTCTATAGTTCTTCAATTATGTAGCCATGTTTTTTCCTTAGATTGTGTCAATACTTCTCTGATGGCTATGTTGGATGCATTGGCATTTATATGGATAATTTTGCTAGTTTAGAAAACTATACAATTAGAGCATGGTGATGTTATTTAATTCTTAAAATCTCTCCTGATATTCAATTGTCCATTCAAATGTGTTATCCTTCTTTAATATTTGTTGCATTAAGCATGCTATATTGTGATATCCTTTTACAAATTTATGATAATACCCCCTGTGGCCAAGTAATGAATTAATCTTTGATGATTTTTTCAACGGTATGATCTCCTTTATTACTTTTAGCTTTTCAATGGTATGATTTCCTTTATTACTTTTACATTTTCTAGATAGACCCTGCTTCTATCGTTTGAAACTATATTCGCAAGAAATATTCCAAAAGGCTATACGACTAGGAGTTTTCAAGATTAAACGATACTATTAATTCCACACAACTATTAAGAATCATTTATATTTCTACACAACTGTTAAGAATCATTTATAGGTGCATTACATGTTTATTCAAATATTTGAAGAATGCTTCTTCATTTAAATATACTTCGAGTGATTTGGGAATGAAATCCTTAAATATTTCAACAATAATTGTGGCTTAACATATTAGTCCACTTACCAATATAAATGGCATTCGTTTGTATAAAAAAAAACTCTCCATTTAGTCCCAAAAGTTTTTAGTTCTTTATATTTTTCCAATACCAAGAATTGATTAATATCCAAAGTATCCGTTGAGAAATGAGTATATCTCCTCATCATATACTACTTCGGGTATTTCTCAATGGTGCCCAGAAGTGATCCTCGATTGTTACCATGTTCAATTTTTGGGAGTATATGATTATCGTTTTTATTATATTCTTGTTAGAAACCACAATTAAGGATTTCCATTCACTCTCCCAATTTTAATAGATGACTTATTCCCTTATAATTTTATTTAGTTCTTCCTTAAATTTAACTTATATCGTGGGCTCATTTTGCACGTTTTTTGTTTTTTTGTTTGAGGGGTTTATCCCCTAGTTGTATTTATATCTTGAACTCACCAAATTTTGTAAGTATTCCTTTAAGTTACGATAGTGGTAAGAAAATCTGTCTACGAATTCTTAGAATCGTGTTATGGATCTTGTCCTATATACAACTTCCCAATTCTTTCTTGAAATAGTGTTATGGCTTCCATTATTATCTTGTCCTATAAACATCTTCCCAATTCTTGGAATAGTGTTATGTCTTCCACTACTATCTTGTCCTATCAACAACTTCCCATTATAATAGTATTATGTTGTTTTCTTGGTGATGTTTACCTTTTTTAAATAGGAATAATATTATGGCTTCCATTACTATCTTGTCTTATCAAGATCTTCTCATTTATAGCGGTATTCTTCTTCTTCCTTGGTGATGCTTACATTTTTTGATACATCCTTAATACACATTGATCATGGTATCTCTATCAATGTTGTGTTTATTTATCTCATTTCATATTGCTTCTTTATGTATTATTCTAATAGATGTTTCGTTCTCTCAAATTTATTACTAAAGCCAACTCTTTCTTTCTTCTATGTGGTTTACATTGAAATGGCATGCCTTCCTTAATACCTTCTATAATGACTTATCAATTGGCTCCTTATCGATATTGTTGTAGGAAAAATAGCCATCAGGTGAGTAGTCTACCTACTTTGGGGGGATCCTCGAGGTTGTGAGAAGGACACAGCAGTGTATATTGAATGTTATCACTTCATATTGCAAATGTTAAAGCGAACTCTAAGTAAGAAATAACAACAAATTAAAATTAACAAGTGATAAGCAAAATAAAAGACCAAGAGTATTCCAAACAAAATTATGTTTTCCCAATGCTAAAGCTTTTTATAATGGTGTCACCTAGGAGGTGAAGGTTTCAAAGGGAAGCCAAAAATCTCCTTTAGGTAGGTTCGTTTTGTCCACACAAATGAAGGATAACAAATTTTAAACAATGTATAAAACTCTTGTCTCTTAGAGGAAGAAGGCAAGGGAGATCCACATGCGAAGTAGACATAAGAAGTGGATTAAAATTGTTTCATTCAATGCAATTATTGCAACATATTTTCTTCTCTTGTAGAATGCATACCCATGGATTCCTTTTATAGGAAAAATGGAGACCAAGAAACATCTAGATGACAATGTGAATATTATTGCTAGTGAAATAGTTCTCCAATTATGTGAAGGGGGATATTGAATTCTCTCAAGAATGTGAGAATACACTGATTATTTGTATCAAACAACACACCTTTATCATTGTAGTGATGTAAACACGCTACTATCGAATATAGAAATTTTAAAATTATTTTCGGCCTGACATTTTTCTAATTTCACCTTGATCCACTGCTTCCAATTACATGATGCATTGATATTGTTTCAATCTCTAAACACGCCATTAATAAATCTAAAAATATTAAAAAAAATCACATCCAACAAATTTCAACATGATAGTTTGTAGCATCCCTCGCCACCTCGACCTAGATCTCACAGTGTAAGTAAGCATCACTGTAAGTATCCACTATAAACCTCTTTCAAGTTATGGTTATAAATGATAAGGTTAACGACTGAAAGCTTCACTTCGACTAAAAACGATAAGTGGCGACGAATCCACTAGGGGGAAAGGGCTTTCCGGAAAAAGGGAACCGTGCAACGGTTGAAGTAGGAAGAGCTAACTCATATATTAATTTACATAACACCTTATGTATAGTTGAAAATCTCTTTTATACCACATTATATATGCTGAAATAATTCAAGGCTCATATGACGAATACTCTTTAACAGATATATAATTGTATATATTAAAAGATAACACAATGGGTTACAACTGTAAGAAAAACATATTGATACAGAACCATTATTAGAGAAACAACCTTGAGAAATCATAATCTTTTCCCTTCATATGTTGTGGAGCATCATATTATGATATATGTATATATGGAAGGGGACATTATTTTTAATATGTGCATAATGTGGTAATGTGTAGTTTTTCTTATGAGAGCTTTATATTATAAAAATAGGGAATGTTCCACTTTTTCCCAAGTGCTTTCCACTTTTAAAAAAGGGTTAATATAGCTAAATAGAAAGGGCAGTACAGTTAAAGAAAAAGCCAATTAGAAAGGTTAAATACTAAAAGTGATGTAAAGAAAAATCTAAGATGAATAAGTTAAGTTGCCGAATTATGAATTCCTTGTTTTATCCCACATGCAAGGGGAAAGAAGAAAAGGATAACTCGGCAACCCTTTAAGGAGGGGGGCGTGCCTGGGGAACGGGGAGGACGGGCAAGGAGCCCGGCGAAGTGAGCAGTATAGAGGTTTGCTGGGCGAAGTAGCCTACCCAGTGCTGATGGTAGTTTGCCGAGAAGTTGTGGTAAAAACGATGATGATTGGTATGTATTTTATTTTCTGAAAATGCTGTGTGTGGATTTCGATCTGGTAGTTGCATGTATTTTATTTTCTGAAAATGCTGTGTGTGGATTTCGATCTGGTAGTTGCTGAGAAGCTAGGGCAATCGCTGTTAGCATAAAGCATAAATCGATCTGATGATGGGCATGTAATTTTTATGAAAATGCCATGTATTTTTTTTTGTCCTGTTGAAAGTTAGAAGAGCAGGTCGTGAGTGCCCAGTGCCTCTACATATCGGTTAGGGTTTAAAGCCATACGTTTTGTCTTGTTGCATGCTGGAATCGCAGGTCATAAGCGTCCAATGTTTATATCTCAGATCCAATATTATCGCGGAGATGATATTTTTTTTATATACCCGCGTTATATAAATCCATTATGGTTTCTGTTGTGCATATATACATATATTCTCCGATCAATTATTATCACAAAGATGATACTTTTTGCGATTTATATTTTTGGACTGTATCTGGTCATGGCTGGCGTGGTCAATCAAATCTGATTTTCTTCTTTGTGCATGCGTTTTGGTTAGTGTAAATAATTTGTATTTACTTCAATGTCTTCGTCTTTGGGAACTACATTTATGCCTGCATTTTCTTTCTTTTTGGGTAAAACCCTGGATTGAAGTGTTGTAACATTTATTCCTTCCTGCGATCTGGGAAAAAGAAATTTTGTATGCATGTGATTCCTCTCTATATTTTTGGTTGCCTTTGTTTTTCTATAAGTGAATTTAATGTTTGATGGTTCAAATATCATTTCCAAATCTGCATTTTCCTTTTAAGAATTATTAAAGTAAACCAGAACCGTGATCAGTCTTTGTTATCAGCTTCCAAGCCTGCGATCTTTCTTTGGTGTGAGATTCCTCATTTGTTTTCGGGCGATTTGATATAGGGTAAAAGACATCTTGTTAAAAGCATCCAGGTTTTATATTTAAATTTGATCCAAGACTGCATTCTTATTTTTTTTTCTTAAACTGAATGCTAGATCGGATTTCTTGATGCGATTTCCAGTTCCAAGACTACGTTTTCATTATTGCTGAAACTGAATTATTTGAATCATTTGGATTGAATCCATGATCTTTACCTTAAATCTAGTTATATATATCAGCCATTTATAATTGGAATCCAATGTGGCATAAGTTTTCATACCTCGTCATAAACAAGAAATAAATTGATATTAAATAAGAATTACTAGTTAAGGGAAAGATCCTTATATTAGTATATGTATATTCTACTAGATACTTAAAGAGTAGGGAAAAGTTTATTATTCTAATGATATAAATACATCAAATTATTCAAAATCTTAAACATGGGTTAGATTTTTGTCATAAAGGAATTTGCTGTTTAAGGTGGTAAGTGATATATTTTAACCATGTAGAAACATTCTAAAACATGAAGTGGAGCGTTAATATCACATTAATACTTTGATATTAATACTTGGAGATAATATTTGGGATCAACATGAGTATTTTGTTGTTATACTCCTTGATGGAAAATTAGTTCATAAGTTATAATAAGCATGAAAGGAATTGATAGCAAACAGTTACATTGTCTACTAAAGGAAAGGGTACTCTAGAATTTTGGGTAGCTAGTTGTATCATTTAAAGGAAACAATGTCGAAACCTTAACGAAATAAGGTTACCTAAATATGTAATGGTATAGATGAGTGTTGTCAGGACCATTTTCGTTATCGATAAAACATGACGAGAGTTTAGTCATGATTAGTGGTTACAAAATTTTACGACGACAAGGAATGTTAAGTCTCATAATCTTCGGTAAAGTATTCCATTTTGATATCTTAACTTGGAAACTTGAAGAATTTTTGTTTTTAACCTCGAACCTTAGTGGATTCGTCGCCCAAGCTCGGGGGTGACTCTAGGCGGTATAACGCACGCCAGTTAGAGTCAGTTGGTTGGGTGGAAAGTCGACATGAAGCTTTCAGTTGGTCCAATCTTTTAAGGAAGTTGTATTTTAGTTTTAATTTCTAGTTATTAGTGTTAGTCGTTAAAGTGGCTAGCTGCATTTATAAAATGAGTTTATATTTTCCTCTTTGAATTGTTGAATATTTTAATGCTTATAAAATGAGTTTATATTTTCCTCTTTGAATTGTTGAATATTTTAATGCTAAGTTGTGAAGCGCAGAGAAGGAGTCGTAATGAGGATGCGAATGACGAAACCGCCTTGAGGATTCTTCTCCCTCCGCCTCTTGTTTGTGCATGGAAGAGCAATGCTTGCTATAAGATTGGTGATATGGTTTTATTCATGCATAACTAAAATTGTTGAACAAAGCATTGTATTTGTCATGCCTATGATTGAATAACTTATGAATCGAGAAAGATCTCCTAATTGTGATTGTATAAGAATTATTGAAATGCTTGCAGGACAAGTAGTGAATCATCCTGAAATGACAAGAACTCAAGGTAATTAGAAATCAACTCATGGAAATTATAAATATAATCTACATGCACTCGTGTATGTCTCCTATATAATCTGGTTATAAAGTAAGTTGCATGTGGATGTAATGATAATAACCTCCTGTTCTTTCTTGTTATTTGTATTATGGATTATGGATTGTCCTTTATGACTAAGTTGGTTTAGGAGGATAGTAATATGGCATAAGGATCTCATGGGAAAAATAAAGAATGTGTATGTTATCTTTGGTATTCCTTAAGGATGTTTTAGGATCAAGCAACGTAAAAATGAGTTTAAGTCGGCATAACTAAATCGTCTTAATGTAGAATGAAACAGTTTTGCATTCCTTCTAAGAATCAATTCCAGTTCATTTGGGACGTCACAATTGAGTGTCCTTGACATTGTTATCTTAAGTGCTTTTGGTATATTACCTTTTTGTCCTCATGATGAGGAAGACGTAGAAAGTCTTATTATGTATGAACTGAATCTAAGAACGACCGTTTAGGAAAGATTGCTTCTTAATCCTTAATTTTGTATAGGAAGGTAATACTGCAAAAAGATAATTGGAATAATGTTACTGTTATCTTACAAATTTATGGTATGCATAGTAAGCCGTCATCAGGGCACCATGATGATGATGTGTTGTGAATTACGTTAAAGATAATTCCCAAATGATTGTTTACAATGTGCATGAATCTTTCTTAACAAGGTTGCTGCTAACAGATTTGACTTCTCTGTAGTAATATGTAAACATAAAAACAAAATCGCTGCACACATTGGCACCTAGGTATAAGAGGGACACTACATAGTTATTGTTGGTTATAGAAATAGAAAAGACATATCTTTCTTTCTCTTTATTGAATGAGGATTTTCAATATGGATGCATTTTTTAGTACACACCAGTACATTTCAATGAAGGGTGAATCCATGCATCTGGTATGTACAAAAGCATAATATAATAACATCCTCTAAAAACTCCACCTGCTAACCTCCATTAGTGGCCTCGGCTATAAACAAATATTTTGAATCTTTTTAGAGAAGCATCCACAAAATCCTGCACTAGAGGGTGTTTTCCTTATAATACAAAATAAATAGAGGAATTAGGACCTCAATATCCCATAATTAAAATGGAATTTTTAAATTTTTTCATTCGACAATCTAGTAATGGTAATGGAAATGGAGCGAACAACAATAGAAAACACTTTTTAGTGCAAAATCTATGATAAAATATGCATGAGAATAATGGAAAATAACATCCAAAAGATATGAGAGAATGGATAAGAGGAAACTAACGTAAATTCTAAAAATAGAGGAGAGAAATCTTCCAATAGTAATATAATGATATTCCTCCTACGCTTCCATAACTACATGAGAGTACTTTTCCCATCAACCCCACACATGAATTCAATAATTGGATTTAATAGTTACAATAAAGTAATTGGAAAATTTGACGAACATGCCAGAAGTGGATAAATTCTAAGGTTCCCACTTGGCATTAGAGGACTTAATATCCCATAGGTCCTCTTTCTTCCCCCTCGCCTAGTGGTATCATAGGCCCTCTAGTCCCTTTATAGAACCATCTTATACAACTTTATTATTTTTCCAACATATATTTGCATGCCTTGTTTGTAACATACCCGATACCATCAGTAGTCATTTGGGGTATGGGGTAAACTTTTATTTTCTTTTCCTCTCATTTAAGAAAACTAATTCTATTAGGATGATTGATCACTTGATGTCATAATAAATTATACAAAATATACTAAAAAGATATCATCATAAGATCACATAACTAAAATGTAGTGTACATTGACTACCAAATGTATTTGCACATAGGAGAAGTATGTTAATGGAATCTACTAGTATCTAACCATTAGTGGTTTAAGACTTTAACCCAAAAGAAGGATACAATCTACTTTCAATGTATATCTCTAGTATCTATTGTCGTTAAAGTTATCGTTGAAATAGTTAATTATTATACATCCTAAAAATATCTTTTATAACATAAATAATTCTAAAATACTATTTTCCATTAAAGACAAAAACATAATGTCTCATAACTATATATACATCACCTTCTATAGATCATTGTTTTGTTTTGATAATAACCTCATCTTTATAAATAATTCTAAAATACTATTTTCCATTAAAGACAAAACAATAATGTCTCATAACTATTTATACATCACCCTTCTCTAGATCATTGTTTTATTTTGATAATAACCTTGAATCACCACATGAATATATATATAAAAAATTATATATATATATATATATAAATTATGTTAGTAAATGCCATGCCTATTCATATAGAATTTCCTTATGTTTGCTCCCTTTCTACATATTTTCATGATTTGAAATACACGATTTTTTTAAGATAAAGATTTAAGGAATTAACCAAAAACTTATCACAAGATATGGATAGTTAAAATGTTTTTCATGTTATATGTTAATTCAATAAAATGTTTTACATTCGCATGAAATAAAAGAGCAACTCATTATTTCTTTTAAGTTGTAAAACATTACTATGATTAAAAAATATATATACAACTTAAATATACTTAATTAATAATAACAATTAAATAATGATTATTTATGTAGAATGAGAGACCTTGGACAAAATGCCACCCCCAAGCTGTACAACAAATCCACACTCAACAGAAAGGCATCAATATCTCACCTTGTCACTAAATCAATATTTTAGCACTAGCAAGAATGCATATCTCACCTTGTCACTAAATCAATATTTTAGCACTAGCACATTCTTGCTGCTAGGCTATAGGGGCCAACTCCGTATAACAACTATATATTTATCTAATCATCTAAGCTTTATAATATAAATCCGGCCTCAAATCTCGGGGCTCGACTCCTAAAGACAAAATCGACTTTCAAGATAAGCATGTTGTGCAACCATTGTGCAACGCCCAAGACTCGCGATTCCAATCTATTTTTCAGCAGTAAACATTAAGTCCAGTCTCCCATGTCCAGAGTAGAGAAATTGACATGATTATATCTCAGTCTATGTTTCCAAAGCAAAATCAACAGTTGACTTTGCTGTTTGTTCGTTGGATAGCTTGAACGCACATGTTTTTTTAAGGTCAAAACAAGAACATAACATGGACTTGGCTCTACATATGGAGGCCACTAAACTCTGCAATAAAATTAGACATCCGGCCTTTCAAAGACTTCACGGTCACATTGTCTATCAAAACAAGTGTAACCATTGGGAAAACACAACAAATAACTGAACTTCCTGTGACCAAGATTATCATGATAGCTGACATATAACCTTGTACACTTCATGCTCAATTCATAATTAGATGGGAAACTCTTATACCCCTCAGCACTTACCAAGACAAGCTACCTGCCTTTGCACAGCATTGTAGCAAATATATCTTCTGCGTTTTTAAACAAAACCCCACTAGGGAGAGTGATATGCAAGAACACAGATTATAGGCTTGGTCCTCAATGTGGCAGACCCTTTCTTTCATAGCTCCAGATATATCTTTCAAGAATGGTGAGATGCATATAATAGAGAAATGTAAGGTATTTTCACAAAATGAGTTGAATTCTCTAAATACAGTCCACTCCCCTTCTACTTCAAAGAAAAGCCGTGTAAATAATGGGGAGATTTGTTCCCTCTATGACAGAGTCCACCCTCCTCTTTGCTCATATTTAAAAGACAGCTAGTTAATCAATAGACTGGGAAGGGATCCTGTCCCTTTGAACTCACACAGAATGATATTCATCTGGAAGGTCCTTCTTTGTGACTTCCAGTTCCTTTATATGCAATACAAAACACACCGCTACCACTCGAGTGCAAGAGTCGACTCATTGGCAAAATCACTCTTCTACGACCAAAAAATTTATACAATATACAATGCATGCAAACCATCTTAAAGGACTCACCCATCTGCCGAACATAGTAAATCGCCTTCCTTGGAAACCCCTTCCCCCAAAGCTCTCTCTAGAACGTTAATTGGATCATCCTTATTATAATTCGATGTGTATTAGGATAAGGTTATACAATATTTTATCTATAAGGATTATTAATTAATAAAGATTGGCTTTATTAAGGAGCATTTCAATAGGTCTAATGGTTAAGAACATGTATTATTTTCTTGAAGGTCAGAGGTTCAAAACCGACGGGGGTAGGGTTTCTCATTGGCCTGTTGTGACAAGGTCGGAAGGGTAGGTGACCTCTGGGATAGAAGCTCACCCCAATGGGCTACAGGATGTCTCAACCCCTACTAAGTCACATGTTATTGGTATATCTGGCTTGCGAGCTATTGGATATACTCTTGGGAGGTTGTTGTTCCCATCTAGGTGACCTCTGGGATAGAAGCTCACCCCAATGGGCTACAGGATGTCTCAGCCCCTACTAAGTCACATGTTATTGGTATATCTGTCTTGCGAGCTATTGGATATACTCTTGGGAGGTTGTTGTTCCCATAGTTTTAAAAAAACGCCCTGTTAAAGAATATATTAAATTAAAATCATGTATCTTTAAATGCATATCCTAATCTCTCTCTATAATGTCCTTAATAATTTGTAATATATATTCCCAAAGCAATTCTTATATATATATATATATATATCCCTCTTTTCTTATTTTTTCAAAACACACTTCGATGTGTTATTGCTAAATTAACATGACATGAGTAGGTGGCATCCTAGATTCATGATTATAAGAGGAACTTGATGTATTCTGATAGGCACAAAACCTTTTTTCCTTTTTCATGTAAGTATTGTTTCCTAATTAATCGATGACTAAAATTGGTTGCAGAAATACTATAATTAACATTTTTCAAAGATAACAATGATTAAAACTCACACCATGTCATCTTCACTAGGTTGCATGACTGAGTTTAAATGGTATAAATGCATATTGGTACCAAAACGTAAATCAATACCATATTTGAGTCAGTACTTGAAAAGGTTCACTTGCTCCTTTTCATTTTGCTTCAATAATTACTAATTATTCAATTGGGTATTGAGTATACATATATTTTCTCTTAGGGGTCGTAAATTGATAATCTCGTATTGGCGATTTGCCTGCACTTGACTACCCAAGCCCATACATCAACAGACCTCTCATACTCCGAGATACCACGATGGCATTCAATCATTGTCAACCACGTTCCCAACAGACCTCTCATACTCCGAGATACCACGATGGCATTCAATCATTGTCAACCACGTTCCCAAGGCTTCACTAGCTTTTCACCTTTTCTCTACCTAGTGGATTCCATTTAGTCTTTTTGTTTTCATTCCCTGCACATTCATCCCCTAGGCACATCATCATTTGTCATTTTCATAATATATGTGATGTCACCATGCTTTTACTAGCGCATGGATCAACTAAGAAATCAAAACTTTACAAGGTTTGTTGTCGGGGCTTTAGCCTTGAGCTCTACACTACGAATCCATAAAAGCATATTTACAGCTTCTAGATGATTAGATTTCATACATTCCAAGTAAAATGTAGGAGAATTGTATTTGAGAATAAGTTGTTCAAAGAGGAGAAGAATATTCAGACCTATATATTATGACATTAATTTTTTATCGATATATTAGCCTTATTTTTATTGGTTGAATAGGACCTTAATTGTAAATGTAACCTTTACCTCTTATATTACTCTGAAGACAAATAGGTGACTAACTTCACCATTCCCCAGAACAAAAAAAAATGGTATGCTAAGATAAACTAATAACGATATGCTAAGAGAGGTTCCTTTCATGATCATATCAAGAACGCAATCTTTTTTCCTAACTTACTTTCCCAACCTAAGTAACAAATTATTCACACTAATGAACATCCCTCGACAAAAGGTATTTAAGAAATAAATATTTTTAGGGAGAAACTAGGGTGAGGGTAAATTTACACAAGTCGGAACATAGGAGATCACTGTCTTAACGCTATCCCCTATGAGCGTCAAACCCTTATCAAGGATGGGTTTCTATTTATTATTAAAAACATTATTTTTAGCTTTTTCTACCTTACAAGGTCCTAAGATTTCTCATAAAATGTTATCACATTTATCAAGAGTTCTTTTCTTAATATATAATTCAAAAATGGTAATTAGTAATCATTAGGGTTATTCTCAATATAATACTTAAGTTAGTGTGGATATCGATTCTTATACTCTTTCAATCAATAGTTTTCAAATAACATTAATAATACCTTATAATTCTCTTAAGATATTGTTGACATTTGACCGTATTAATCGTGGTTCCTAAACCTAGGATATAAGAATGTTATATGCATTAACGCTACCATTACATTATTGACATTTGACCTTATTAATCATGGTTCCTAGGAATAATGTTATATGCATTAACGCTACCAATACATGAGTAATACCGCCAATTTAATTATATTATTTTCATCCATGCATATGAATCTATTCACAAGTAAGATGGAAATACCGGCATTACATCCTATCCTATTGAGAAAATACTTTCAACACAACATTCAAGAAGGGACTACATCGCAAAAAATACACACATTACAAGCATAAATATTGAAGGGAGTTACATTGAAAGGTATCAAAAAAAATTCTATCCATTCATCAATAGTATTTATACAATTTGAGAAATTGAACTTAATTTAACTAATAACCTGTTCTTTTTGCTTGCATATTTGTCTTTTAGTTGAATTATACATTTATATTCATGAAATCACTTATATTTCTATTTGCATGCATAATAACAATTTAATGGCCTAAAAATCATCTAACACATCATGCCCCCAGCCACCCACCCCACAACAACACACCTTAACAGTAACATTGATCCTTTCATTAATATTATCTTTGTAAGGTCCAAATATTTTATGTATGCAATTAAACTTTTACTATTTAATTTTTCTATAAGGAAGCTTATAGGTAAGAATAATACATGTCAAACAAAATGTTTAGCATGGCTTATTTCTAATTAGTGAAGAAATGGATGAAACAACTTGTTGCAATATGGAATACAACCTCCTCTGAAATGGTTCATCTTAACTTTGAATAGGTTATGGTATCCTCCTAAACCTATTGCATTAGACCATAGTCTCTAATGATAATCAACACCTCTAGACATGGTTCCAATGTATACAAGTATATCCATTGTGGCTGCACTACAGCACTATCTCTAGCGATGGAACACTAGATTATGAGGCCACAAGTTTCATTCTAACAAATAAAGCCTCACTAATGATCATTCAACACCTCCCTGTTTGTATGTTGTGTGACATGAACCTCTAGTTACCTCAAGCCATGGTACCATTTAAACTCTTAAAAGCAATAGTGCTTCCATAAAATAACTAGGACTTAGGAACAATATCTCACACAAGCTATGCTATTTTTTTAGTAAATATGAAACATAAATAATCATTGAGTATGATTAAGTAATATAAAGGAAACAACCTAACTAAATGGAACAACACTCCACTTTTGTGACTAACTAATTCATATTAGCATACTATCACAAGTCTCATTCAATCAATCCATCCTACCCCTTTATTCTCACTTTTATATTTATCCTACATGGATTTAAACTATATTTCATTCCCATGTAGGATAATTTTTTTTATGTATGAAATAATATTCATTATATTGGTATTAGAGCATTGATGAGCCAAATTCAATCATTACAATAGTATCATAGAATTTACTATCTAGATTGGTTCATTACATTGGTATGAGAACCCAATTTGTGATTGCAATAGGTTATTGGTTCAATATATCAATCCCACCACAGACGAAGAGCTAGGATGGAAAAGTACTAGCTATGCATCATCAAACTCTAACGATGCGCTAGAAAACTAGTAGAAGTGGTTACATGAAGTATTAGTAAGAAAATGTGGGTGAGTCACTCAATCTATGCGATGGGTAGCTACATAATTTATTGAATTGCCAACATATGAAGGGATACCTAACTTGGTTGGATTTATCAACGAATTCAAGGGGAGAGTGCCAGAACCTCAGGGACTATTGGCATTGGACGAAGCACTGAAGGATACTCTGGAAAGATGGTGGGATAAACATAAAATATTGATAGGAGGCTAGAAGATATGTCGTTGATAAATGGAAGTTTGATTTGGTGAAGCGGAGCATTACTAAGGAAATAAATATGATGGAAAGAATGAACCCAATGACCATCCGGTCGCCTACCAAACTGCATGGGTATTGAATCCGAAGGAGGAATGGATACATTTATTTCTCCATACATTAGACGAAATACCAAGGAAATGGTACATTTCGACAGAGCTACAAAGGGAAATTACAATGTGGGAAGAATTGACTGTCAGCTTCAGTCATGCTTTTAGCTTTGTGAATGATGATATGGTCATACATAGCACACTCTAGCACATCTACAATATTGTGGTGGAAAAAGTTCCAGTGGAATTACAAACAGGAGCATAAGAGACACCAGTAACACAGTTAATGACAAAATGCTACAATGTAATAGGGGAGCCTAATGATGAGGATGAGCGAAGAGTTGTCAACATATCAGAATTAGATGGATTTCGAGAAGTCGCATCACTGGAAACCAACTATGGAGAAGATTACTGACCTCCTGCATGAATTCCAAGATTTATTTTCGACAAAGTTTGCTGAGATGAAAGGGATTTCAGGTGACTTAGGAGAAATGAAAATCCCTCTAAATCCAAATGTGAAACCAGTAAAGAAACAACCTTACAGATTGAACCCACAATACAAGGAACACACCAAAGTTGAACTAGAATGGATGATGGATGTTGAAATTATTAAACATGTTGAAGAGTTGGAGTGGATCAGTCCAATGGTTTTTCAAGACAAAAAGACGGGGGAAATATAGATCTGTGTCGACCTAAGGAAGCTAAATGATGCAAGTATTCATTAATCATTCCCAATGTTGTTCACTCACGAAGTGTTGGAAGGAGTCGGAGGAAAAGAAATATATTTATTCACGGATGGATTTTCAGGATACCACTTGATAAGGATTGTGAAGGAGGATAGGCACATGACCACTTTCTTAATAGGGTGGGGATATTTTCAATAAACAATAATGTCTTTTTGATCTCAAGAATGCACCTATGATCTTCTCGAGGATAGTTGTCGCCAGGGTATTTTTTAAGGATTCTAATATTATACTTAAGTAGAGTATTATAGGCAATTGTTTTTTATTGAAAAAAACATGTTTATAGATAGGTAGACAAATATTAAATATGAAACATAAAATTAACACTAAAATGTGTAAATTTTGGCGAATATTATGATAAAAAAACATATTTTATGTAAATATAGGCAATATTAAACACTAAAAATGACCAAATAGCGAATTTATTTTTTGAAAAAAAAAAATAGCCAATTGGCAAAATTTTCACCCCTAAAAATTACCCGCGTTGTCGCTGTGTTTGAGGACTTCATTCATAAATTCCTGGCAATCTACACGGATGACTAGACCGTCTATGGGTTGGTAAAATACCACACTGCGAACCTTCGATTGATGTTAGAAAGATGTCGACAACATCACATCTCACTAAATCTAAAGAATTGTGTATTTTGTGCTCCATTTGGGATTTTTTTGGGACATATTGTATGCAAAGAGGGTATGTTGGTCGATCCATCCAAGAATGAGTTAATTGTAGACCTACCCTCACCAACGATAGTAAAACAGCTAAGGGCAACATTGGGTCTGTAACGAACATAAAATAATAATTAAATAACCATTATATAATTAATAATAACTATTAAAATCAACATTAATTATTAATATTAATAATTAATAATTAATAATTAATAAATAGTTATTAGTAAACAATTCTAAAATGACACATCCTTTCATGGATAGTATCCAAAGTGCCTTTACAATTAATATATATATATTGCATTCACTTTGTAATCTATAATCATATCAATTCTATCATCAATTTATATATTATTACGGCTTATTTAATATTCCAAGTCTTTTGGTAATATTATTTGTGTAAGTGAATAATTATTCACTTCAAGGGGTATTAGAGTGAAGTTACTATTTAAGCTTCTAGGGCTTCCCTAAAAAATAGAACCTTGTCCTTAAAAAATAAAAGGTAAAAGTAACCCCCCCAAAAAAAGGTAAAACAGAAAAAGGGGTAAAAGTGAAACCACACATGGTTTCTTAATAAGTGGGTTTGGGTTTGAATCTAAAAGTGCAAAATAATTACTAGTAAAGAGAAAGTGGGATTTGAACTTAGGTGGGGAATGTAACACTCATTCCTCCCAACCACCCAATCTACTCACATTTTACAAAACTTAAGGGAAAATAAAGATTTTATTATATTAATTATTATATAATAAAATCTTTATTTTCCCTTAAGTTTTGTAAAATATGAGTAGATTGGGTGGTTGGGAGGAATGAGTGTTACATTCCCCACCTAAGTTCAAATCCCACTTTCTCTTTACTAGTAATTATTTTGCACTTTTATATTCAAACCCAAACCCACTTATTAAGAAACCATGTGTGGTTTCACTTTTACCCCTTTTATTTTTTAAGGACAAGGTCCTATTTTTTAGGGAAGCCCTAGAAGCTTGAACAGTAACTTCACTCTAATACCACTTGAAGTGAATAATTATTCACTTACACAAATAATATTACCAAAATACTTGGAATATTAAATAAGCCATAATAATATATAAATTAATGATAGAATTGATATGATTATAGATTACAAAGTGAGTTCCATATATATATTAATCGTAAAGGAACTTTGGATACTATCCATGAAAGGATGCGTCATTTTAGAATTGTTCACTAATAACCATTTATTAATTATTAATTATTAATATCAATATATATTAATATTAATAATTAATACTAGCCCGCACGGGTGTGGCTCATTGGCGGTTCCGTTGTAATGAAGTTGTTTGTAAATTGGAGGTCACGAGATCAATCCCACCCGGGTTTACCTGTGTCCCATGTCTTGCGGCGGGTGTGGGGCACCTAGGCTTATAGTGGTAGCGGGAATGGATCCCTGGACCCCGTGTCACGCGAGTACTAGCCCGGCCCCAGTTGCCGATTCCCCTAGTCAAAAAAAAAAAAAAATATTAATAATTAATATTTATATTATATTATATTATATATATATATATATATATTGTTTCTTGTTATAATTTAAGTTTGTTACATTGCCTTCTGGTTCATTATGCTTTGTCCTCAAAGCATATTTTATAAAACTAGTTTATAAATTAAATATTCTAAGTGAAACGATGGGTTATTTCGTAAAACCATGGGTTATTTCACTTTGTGTTGGTATTCATGGCTTGCTGTGATAATTTAGTTACCGTGAATGTATACACAGGCTCAGCGATGAGAGGGGATGTGTTGGCATATGGAGGGGTGGTAGGAAGGTGGAGGACGGCAGAGAAGGATGGAAAGTAGCAACCTGGGTGTGTGCAGAAGTGAAGGGTGGATGCTCAAGGATGGGAGGAGTGCGCAAGGGTGGAAGGAGTGTGTGGAAGGGAGAATGAAGTGGCAGTGAAGGGAGGTGGAGCAGCAGCTAGAGGGAGATGGGATGTGGAGGATGGTGCAGCTTGGATTTCAATTTATTTATTTATATATTTTTTTCTCAATTCAAATTTGCAGCAGTATTCTTCAGATTTGCAGCGGATATTTCTTCAAAGAATTTTATTTTTAATAATATATATATATATAGTCAATTTGAAATCTGGAAATGGCCAAAAGCCAAGCCTAGTCAAAGACCAAGTGTACAGAGAAACTTTGAAATTACTCAGATAAAATATGAAATTTTCACTAAAATCCAGAATGAGCACAAGCCTGAAAAGGGATGGCTCTGATACCACTTGATCATTCATCTTTAATATTATTTAATATTTCCAATATGGAATTATTTTCCATTGGTTGATTATTCAACTGAGTAATCATTGTGGGTTAAAACGCGAATCATGTGGGTTTAGAAATCTTTGTCTGCTTCAAGTGGTATCAGAGCAAGAACAAGAGGAAAAAATAAAGAATAAAAAAAAACATAAGTTAATAAACATGTTCAAGTTTCTTGAATTTAGGTCTTTGACCTCATAGTGGCTTTTAGCCATCCATATTTAGAGTTTCTCTAGTAAAAATTGGTTTTTGACCAAAAATTAGCCTTTGGCCATTTGAATTTCATTGAAGAAGTATTAATTCCACTCCAAATATGAAGCAAGAACGAGAGGGAAAAATGAAGAATAAAAAAATATAGAATTATCAACAAAAGAAATAAAAGGGGAAATGTTAAAAAAAACATAAGTTAAAAAGAAAAGTGAAAAAAACATGTTCAAGGTTTCCTTGAATTTAGGTCCTTGACCTCACAATGGCTTTTAGCCATCCATATTCAGAGCTTCTCTGGTAAAAATTGGTTTTTGACCAAAAATTGGCCTTTGGCCTTTGAATTTCATTGAAGTAGTATTAATTCCAGTCCAAATATGAAGCAAGAATGAGAGGCAAAAGTGAAGAAGATAAAATAAAAAATTTATCAACAAAGAAATAAAAGGGGAAAAGTTAAAAAACAAAGTTAAATAGCCCATGGTTTTATGAAATAACCCATCATTTCACTTACAATATTTTATTTATAAATTAGTTGTATAAAATATGCTTTGAGGACAAAGCATCATGAACCGGAAGACAATGTAACAAACTTAAATTATAACAAGAAACTATATATATATATATATATATATATATATATATATATATAATAATTAATAAATGGTTATTAGTAAACAATTCTAAAATGACGCATCCATTCATGGATAGTATCCAAAGTGCCTTTACGATTAATATATATATGGCACTCACTTTGTAATCTACAATCATATCAATTCTATCATCAATTTATATATTATTATGGCTTATTTAATATTCCAAGTCTTTTGGTAATATTATTTGTGTAAGTGAATAATTATTCGCTTCAAGTGGTATCAGAGCGAAGTTACTATTCAAGCTTCTAGGGCTTCCCTAAAAAATAGGACCTTGTCCTTAAAAAATAAAAGGTAAAAGTAACCCCCCCCAAAAAAAAGTAAAACAAAAAAAAGAGGGAAAAGTGAAACCACACGTGGTTTCTTAATTAGTGGGTTTGGGTTTGAATATAAAAGTGTAAAATAATTACTAGTAAAGAGAAAGTGAGATTTGAACATAGGTGGGGAATGTAACACTCATTTCTCCCAACCACCCAATCTACTCACATTTTACAAAACTTAACGGAAAATAAAGATTTTATTATATAATAATTAATACAATAATTACTTATTATTTAAAAAAAAACTATATATATAGTTTATAAAAATATTAATATAATTATTAATTAATTAATTAAGTACTAATTATTATTGTAAAAAGAAGTTATAATAATCTTTTTGGAAAAAAAAGGTTATTTAACCTAACGAAGAAGACCAATCCCTTTATCGTCGAAAAAGTCAAAGGCTATCTATCGCAGAAGAAAGCAAGGGAAGACCATCTATCATCGAAGGAGTCAAGACCATGGAAGTTGGTCTGCAAGTACAAATAGAGAAATTAGAAGCCACGCTGAAGCGTTATCAGAGAGACAATGAAGAGTTACGGGACATAAATATGAAATCGGAAATGTTGATTAAATTACATAGGATGCAAAAAGAGTGCAAGGAAAAAAAATTCCGATCAGAACAATCATATAGAAAAATTGTCGGCCCAAATTAAGAAATTAAAAGACAAAAATGATTTCAATCAGAGATAAAAAAAAAATCAAGATATAAAAAAAGAAATAATTGATTATGAAGCAGAAATAATACGCTTGAACAAAATCATTAACGATAGAGATGAAAAACTGACGCACATACGACAGAAAGTAGAAGATCAAGAATCAGTGTTTGGCCAGTATCGAAAACAAATAAAAGTTCTTCGAAAACAGATAAAAGTTCTTCAACAACAAAATAGCGACTCTAAAAAGGAACACAAGTTGGAGATCGCAAAGAGTTATAAAACAATATCCAATAGTTCTAAAGAAATTTTTAGATTAAGAAATCATAACAAAACCTTGATTACAAAAATAAAAAAATAAAAAAATAGTAGTAAGAAGGAACACTCCGGTGAAGACTTCGAAGGAAAAATACTGGAAAAGCAAGAAGAAAACCAGTGTCTAAATAATCGTAATCAGGAACTACATAATCAGATCAACGATTTAGAAATTGAAAAAAAATCGCAAGAGGAAACAATAAAAAAGATTCAGAATCATAAACAATCTACTGGAGAACGAAGAAGCACAATCCAAGAAAATGCCTCCAAAAATCAATAAGGAAATGAATACAGTCCTTGTCGTAGTCCAAAAGAAAGAAGAACAAACAACACCCACACCTTACAGACATCCTAATTATAATCGTCATTTTGACTAAGGACAAGGTCAAAATGAATATTCACAAAAGACTTATGTGGACATGCGAAAATATCGACATACCAAGCAACAATTGAGACGAATTGTCCCACAAACAGATCTCAAAGCTCGGATAAAAATAGATCTGGGATGGACCACAGCAAATACGATGCGATAATTCTCCTAGGGAATCCGTAATTCGTATCGGCTCATCTCCTCAAATTTCGCAAATACAAAAGGGAAAGAATTTCGAGACGACATATTAAAATAAATGAGACATTAATGTCCAATACAACTTTGAGGACAAAGATTCCCTTAAGGGGAAGGCAATGTAACAAACATAAAATAATAATTAAATAACTATTATATAATTAATAATAACTATTAAAATCAACATTAATTATTAATATTAATACATATTGATATTAATAATTAATTATTAATAAATAGTTATTAGTAAACAATTCTAAAATGACGCATCATTTCATGGATAGTATCCAAAGTGCCTTTACGATTAATATATATATGGCACTCACTTTGTAATCTATAATCATATCAATTCTATCATCAATTCATATATTATTATCGCTTATTTAATATTCCAAGTATTTTGGTAATATTATTTGTGTAAGTGAATAATTATTCACTTCAAAGTCATACAGGATATTATTGGAAGTTCATAAGGGGATATGTTGTGATCACAACACCAATGGACAAACTGTTGAAGAAAGAATCAAAGTTTGAATGGAACGATGGATGTCAGAGAAGTCTCGATACTTTGAAGTAGAAAATAGTCACAAATTTGATATTAGTCTTTTCAGATTGGACGAATGAGTTTCATGTCCACGTCTATGCTCCATCAGTCGCATTAGGAGTGATTTTCAATTAGAGGAAATTTCAAATCAAAATGGGCCTCCTAAAATGAATTAATAAAATAATAGTTAAAATAATAAAATAATATTTATTAATTTTGGAGGAAGAAAAGAAAAAAACTACTTTTTTGTTTGTATTTTAGACATATCTCCCCGTTTTTTTACTCAAATTTCGATCAGGAGTGCTTGTTGGATGCGGAATTTAATTCTTCATCCAACAAGTACCCACTCAGCATACTTTTGATGGACCCCGCTACCCCAAAAACAAGAAATACCTGAAAAAATGAAATGATGATGTCATCATTCCATGTAGAATTTTTTAATGTCCTCTATTGGTACCATTGTTTTCCACTAGTCTTTACTCTTCCGGGTCCTTAATAGTTTGTCAAGGGACATGGAGTCCCAAAATTCCTTCACCCTCTTTATCTGGCTATTCTAAAGATGGAATATAAGATTTGGAACATCGTCCCAACTTTTAATGCTTTTCTCTTGGTTCCATGTGTTGTTGACAAACCAAGATGAGCTTCCATCCCTTATCTCCTAGAAACTGTGTCTTTGGATGAAGCTTCAGTTTTCCTAAGCTAATTTCGAGATGCTGGAGCCTGGGAGGTCCTCCCCAAATATTATCAGCGATTGTTTCGACCAATGGGATGCATACTTCGCATGCCATATCTTCGCCAAGGGTTCTTCCTCTTGTGTTATCCATTTCCACCATATTGTGTCCCCTATTTCTTTGTAGGTATCTAATGGGTCACAAAGACCTAACCCTCTCGCATCTTTGGGTTTACATACAGTTTTCTAGTCCACCAATGGCCATTTCTTGTGTCTATCATCTCCTCCCCATCGAAAGCTCCTTTGAATATTCCTTATCTGCTTAATCACATATTTTGGTACTGCCAGAACTAAGAATAGATAGAGAGGCATATCCTGAAGGACAGACTTAACCATAATGAGTCTACTTAGGAAGTTAAGGGCTCTAAAATTTCATCAGCTGAGTTTATGCTTAAGTTTGTCCAGTAGATCTTTCCAGGAGACCTGTCTGATGGTCAATTCTGCAAGCAGTTCTCCTAAATATTTGGAAGGGATCCCTCCCTCAGAGAATCCCAGAATCCTTATAATGTTCCTTTTCATGATCTTTCGTATGTTGAAGAAATAAACCTGGGATTTGTCCTTATTGATTTCTAGTTCGCTGGCTTTCAGGAAAGTTTCCATCCCATCTTTTATGCATCATGCCTCTTGAACACTGGAAGGACCCGTAAGCATCATATCATCTACAAATTGTTGATGAATTTGAGGTTTCATCTCTTAAGTAAGGGATAACCCTTTAATCTTATTCTCCATGTAAAATTTCTTGATAATTCTGCCTAAGCCCTTAGCTGCTATAATGAACAGAAAGGGGCACAACGGGTCTCCCTGTCTAATTCCTCTTGAGACCTAAAAGGGTGTGGAGGGGTTGTCATTAACTAGAATGGAGAAGAAGGCCAAAGCCACCAGATTCATGACCCACCCTGTCCATTGGTCAAATAATCTGAACACCTTGAGCACCCCTGCTAAGAATTTCTAGTTTAGTTTATCATAAGCTTTAGACAAATCTAATCTCATCACCATACCTGGGATTTTCCTGATTTTGATCGAGTGGATGTTTTCATGGATCGGGATGATTCCATCCAGAATTTGTCTTCCTTCAACGAATCCCTCCTACTTGGGTGAAATAATTAGAGGAAGCAGGGGACGAAGTTTGTTGTCTATAATCTTGGAAATGATTTTGTATATGGAATTACATAAAGCGATTGCCTTGAGCTTTCTAGGGTATTTTGTTCCTGTCTCTTTTGGAGTAAGTTCCAGGAAGGTTGCATTTAGAGCATTCAGAATATTACCAGTCTTCCTTGAGTCCTCCACTAGAGCCTGATCTCCCTCTTTCAACCAATCCTAGTAGGCATGGAAGAAGTTGGTGGTAAACCCATCAGGTCCTGGGGATTTATCATTTGCCATTTGCTTAACTGCAGCATCAACTTGTTCCACCTCAATTGGTTTCAAAAGAGGGAAGTTATGTTCTCTCGTTATGACTTTTGGAATGTGTCTCAAAACCTCCCACCAGGAAGCATCCCTATCCCAGTCAGGTTCCTCTAAGATTTTGGAAAAAAATGAATCCAAGGTGTGTTCCATTTCTTCCTAGGTTTTGACAGTATGTCCTTCTTCAGTTTTCGATCTAGCCATACGATTTCCCTAGCGGTGTTGAATGGCTACTTTGTGGAAAAAATTGCTATTTCGTTCTCCTTGGAGCCACTTAACTCTGGATTTCTGATTCCATAATATTTCCTCCTGTTGTTCTCTTTGGCTAAATTCCTAGATCAGAGCTTTTTCTTGCTCTCAAATTTCCACCGTGAACCCAATCTGCATTCCTCTGATTTGCACCTCTTTGATTTTTCCATCCAACTCCACTTTAGCCTTAAAGATGTTACCAAATGATTCTTTGTTCCACTTTTTTATTTAAGGATTTTAAGCTTTTGTTGGAACGGATACATCCGCGTTCCTCTTATGGTTGGCATTTCCTCAAACCATTCTTTTAATTTCTCTAGGAAGTCATTTTGGAGAAGCTAAAAATTTTCAAAACGAAAAGTTCTACGCAGGTTGACCCCCATGTTGGTTTGATCTGGATGATGGGAGTACCACATCCCTCATTTCTACCTCGTTCATCATAATGGATTCCGAGACCAAAAAGTGGTCTAGCTGACAAGCTATGCATCTGTCCCCTGTTCTTTTATTGTTCCAAGTAAAGGTGTCGTTATTTTTTCTAACATCAACCAATTCTGGGTTGTCAATAAATTCATTAAAATACTCAATGATAGGGTTTAATTTCGTTATCCCGCCTTTTTTTTCATCATGATTCCTAACAAGTTTGAAGTCCCCTCCAAGAATCCATGGATATTCTTCTAACATCCTTTTAAGCATCCCTAAGGACTCCAGAAATTATATTTTATGCACTGCCTGCATTAGAGGAAATTTCAACTCAAAATGGGCCTTTTAACTTTTATTCAAATTCCATGTAATCATGTGTTATCCAATGAAATTGTTTTAAATTTGAAATACCGCATAGGTCTTAAACACTTTTTTAATATAAATTTGGGGATAGGTATCATAAAAAAAACTACTTTTTTTGTTTGTATTTTCGACATATCTCCCCATGTTTTTACTCAAATTTCGATCGAGAGAGCTCGTTGGATGCTGAATTAAATTCCGCATCCAACGACTACCCACTCGGCATACTTTTGACGGACCCCATTACCCGAAAAACAAGAAATACCTGAGAAAATGTGATGATGACATCATCATCACGTTTTCTCAGGTATTTCTTGTTTTTCGGGTAACGAGGTCTGTCAAAATTATGCCGAGTGGGTACTCGTTGGATGCAGAATTTAATTCAGCATCCAACGAGCTCTCTCAATCGAAATTTGAGTAAAAACACGGGGATATATGTCAAAAATACAAACAAAAAAGTAGTTTTTTTCTTTTCTTCCTCCAAAATTAATAAATATTATTTTATTATTTTATTAATTCTTTTCAGGAGGCCCATTTTGAGTTTAAATTTCCTCTAATGAGGAGGGCCAAACACATTGGTCATAAACTCCCTGGTACTAGTGCCTAAGATAGTAAAAGCTGCAAAAAGAGAGTGTTGAGTTGCAGAGAATTCAGAGAGGGAAACCTCTCTTAGGTTCCAAATAATCCCTATACCTCCAAATTCCCTTTTAGCATCCACTGCAATGGCCTCACATCCCTTCTATACTTGTCCTCCTATGCTCTTCAGTTTCGCCTCAATGCATTTTATTTCTTGTAAGAAAATTATTCACAGATTTTCTAGTTCTATCTTGTCCTTAAAAGATGAATCTTCAAGGTGTTCTTACAGCCTCTTATATTCCAAGATGTGATCCACATTGGAAAATTATTTATTTGCAGGAGAAAGGGCCACATCTATGGTAGGATATTTCCCTGATCCCACTAGTTGAGCCCTAACCATTTGAATCCTTTGCACATTACTATGTATTCCTCAATTCCCTCTATTTCCTTTCTTTTTTCCATCTGGATCTTTGAGGGATTCTTTCGAGACCCCTAGAAACTTCATCGATTTGGCCTTGATTATCACTTTTTGCAGTAATGTAACTTCTTGTGGAATTATCTTTTAAGGGACCTTCTCAGAGCATGTCATTTCCAGCCCTACCAGGTCCATATCCCTTAACTCCATTTCTTCCTCTTCAGCTTCGAGTGTCTTGTTATCATCTTCTTTCATTTCTTGAGGTTCTTCCTGGATCTGGATCTTTGTCCTTACATTAGTTTCTTGGGTCTACTGGTTTTGAGTCTTTTCTTCTTTCTGGATGATAGTCCGCTTAGGTTCTTAGATGGATTCGAACCTATTTTGCGTTTGGACCCTTTTAAATATTTCAAGACCTGAAGTATTCTTGGTTGATCCTTTATTTTTTTGGACTCAGGTAAACCCCTCAGAATCTTGATTTTCTTGTTCTTTCATTCCTCCTGGTTTTTTATTCTGCAAGCATTCTCATAACAAGTGTCTGTGCTCATGACATCGCCTACATCTGAACGGTATATGTTCGTAGTCGATAGCTTGAAACCAATCTTGATCCTCCCATGTTAGGTCAATTCCATCTGGAATATCCTTTGACATATCCAAATAGATGCAGATCTGAACATATGAAGTGTACCTTCTCTGTCGGGTTTTCTCTGAGACTTTTACAAAGTTCCCTAGGATGTCCCAATATCCAGCATAATTTCTTTTGTCCAGTACTTCATCGAAAGGGAATACATTCTAATCCAGACCAGGGCTATTGTGAGATTTTCCTTGTCTAGATTAAATCTTTCTTTCCATAGTCTTAAGAATGGACCAGTAGAGTTATAGAAATAAGGCCCGATCTCAAAGATTTTAGTTCTATATTCTTCATTAAAAAATATAACTGTGAAGAAACCTTTTTCTCCCAGCTACAGGTTGTAACGGCCTTGTGGATTCTAGGTGGTGTTTATCCACCACACTAAGGCCTTCTCCGAGGTCCAGATCCCAACAAATTTGTCGATCAGATCTCGCTACTTCATGTAGTTATTGTCGATTTGATCTACATCTTTGGTACTCTCTTCGATTTTGGCACACATTTCCCAACTCTTCTATTCATTCCCTTTGTCGTGGTTTTTTTACTGGATCCACTTGTCCCTTCTCCATCCTTCTCCAGCTAAGTATCAAGAATTTTCCTTTTGCCTTTGTCTTTCTCGATTTTGTTTTCTAATCTCTAAATAGGGGACATTGCCCCATCATCTATGGGCTCGTTCATCCCCAGGCCCGAACCCCCAGCCTACTAAACAGTATTAGAACTCTGGCTCCTCCCTCAATCCCTGCAACTTGTAGCCAGCGTTAAACCTGTCACCTCTCAGATTGCCATCATCGGATCCACACCAGTTTGGAAAATTCTAACTCAGGGATATCTACTTGCTGTGAAATGTTTTGAGATAATATAAGGATGATGTTGGTAATGAAATTCCTATATTTTTTTGCACATCTGTTGAAATTGTAATGGTGCAATCTATGCTTTTTTATGGCTAATTCTGAATGATGTGAAGCCTTTTTGTATATGTTGGGTTAATATATGTCAATGTCATTATTAAGTTTATTGAATTATGTTGTTTTTATTTCCAATTTTAATGTGAATGATGATAAGTAAGTCTTATGAATGATATGTGGAAATCCCTCGATATATGAAGTAACCCTATGATAGAGTAAGGCATAGTGCACAAGTCCTCTTCCTTTTGTGGAAACATGGTTCCTACAGCCCTCCCTCAAACATCTTGGATGAGAATGCATATGCTTTGTACGTGTTGTTGGATGGGGTAAAAAATGTCCAAGCCAATGTTTAGGGAGCTTGCGTCGATAAGTGTCGACATATCCATGGAGTGAACCCCTGTCCACTGAACTATGTCAATGTTTCCATTCTTTATAGATTTGCAAGTTTCTCAATCCAAAAAAAGCATATTTATTGCTCAGATCAAATACATCAAGGATATGTTGAGGAAATTTAAAATGGAAGATTGTACACCTATTAGAGAATCCATGATCATAGGTTGTAAATTGAGCAAATATGATGAATCTCTCAAAGAAAATAAAATACTATATAGATCAATGATTTTCATCCTATTATATACAATAACATCAAGATCATACATTGTGAAAACAATTGGATTCATTGGAATATTTCAAGATGCACTAAGGGAAACACATGTGTCAGAAGTTAATACAATATTCAGATCTATGAAAAGAATATTGGAATTTGGCTTGTGGTATCAAAAATGTAAATCTTTATATTGTAACATCATATACACATGTAGACAAAGTAGGAAGTTTTGATGACAATAAAAAACAAATGGAGGATCATTCTTTCTAGGTAAGAGGTTTTTGTCATGGTTGAGCAAAAAAACAACCTTTAATATGTTTATCCACATTAAATTTTGAGTATATTAAATTCACAACACATTGCACACAATTTCTCCATATGAAAGAAATATTGAAGGATATCAAGGTAGAATATGATCAACCAATCTCAATCCTATGTGACAACACAAATGCATGTTTAGATTTGTGTGGAGAAACTATGTGATAGAACTAGAAAATTTCTTGGTGTTTTGATCCCTATTGTGGGATCATCCTCAGGAAACAGCTAAAGCCTGATTCAAATTCCAAGAATCCCATATTCTATAAATACTAGATTATGTTCATCTCAAGATATGAAAGGTGTCAACGAGATATATAGCTTTTAGGATTGGTTCGACTAAGCTTATTTATTTTGGAATAGGTAGTAAGTTTGAAGGTTATGGTAATTTTTTTTATAAATACAGTAAATATTATTTTCTTTTATTTTTTAGGGAAAAAAAACTAAACGGATGGAAAAATAATAATTAAAAATTAAAAATTAAAATGAATAATAATTAATTGAAAATAAAAAACTAAATTGATAACCATTATTATGCTTTAAATAATTATTATGTTCAAATTAATAATTAGTTAGAATATCTAATTATTATCAAATATCCTAATCAATTATTTACAAAACATAATAACTAATTAAGCATAAAAGTATTTTTTTTTATTAATCAGGCCTTAGCTATCTCCTGAGGATGATACCACAGTAGGGATCAAAACATCAAGAACGTTTCTACTTCTCTCATAGAGTTCCTCCACCAAATATGAACATAAGTGCAATCAACATTTCAAAGAATCTTGTTATGCACTCAAATACGAATCATAGCCACATAAGTACCACTTCCTAATTGAACATGTATCCAAACAAAGTGTCAATATGGATACATTTATACTAAGGAACAAGTTAAACATATTTTTACCAAACCCATTCCAAAATAAAAATTTGAATATATGAGATATATTTTGGGAGTGATATCCCTCTCATCTCATTAGTAAAGAATAATCTCAAAGTTATGGGGAGCATTCTTTCCATTGATGTCAAAGGGGGGAAATTGGAGGACAGGGGGTAGAGGTGTACATAAGAGGAGATCGTGGTAGTTACAGACAAGAGGAGGATTGCCATATATTAAAAAGGGTGATATTGTTGAATATATTTTGTCATTGATGTCAAAGATACGTATTGAAATATATGTATTCAAAGGTAAGGCGTATTTAATAAATAAAAAGTGAAAAGGCCTATTAAAGGTAAAGGTGAATTAAAAATTAAGTTATGTCAATGTGGCTTAAAAAGTGAATGTGGATCAAAAGGTTGAAGGTGGATTAAAAGGTAAAAGTGAATTAAAAGTGAAGATGGATCATAAATGACGGTTGCATGAAAGTGGATTAAAAAGAGAAAATGGTATTTTCCCTTTATTTCGGAAGCACATGGTGTTTACCATGGTATTTAAAACGGGTGCACATAAACATGCAAAAGGGTTAAATAAAATGGAGGTGTCTTCTCAAGTGAACATGAATTTTAATATAAGTTTAATGGTAAAGTATAAAAGGAGACTCAAGAGTATTCTGTGAAATTAGTATAAGTGAGAAAACATTTAATATCACCCTTTATAATAGGAAAAGAAGACTAACATGTTAAAAAGGTTGAGTAGTGATGATTGAAGATCATTCAAGAAGTGATTTGAATATTTGAGTTGGGATCATAAAATAATTCATATCTGATAAAGGAATAAGTCACATGCATGCCCACTAAGGATAAAAGAAACAAGTCAGAAGTAGGACCAATGAAGATAGAAGAAAGAAGCAGACGTGTGAATGAAATGCATATGAATAATTTATAATTAAGCACAGAAGTAGGTTGGTTCCTACAAACAAAATGAAATGAGAATTGGTGTCTCAAGTAGGCCGATTCCTACAAACAGAAGTGGGGATTGGTGTCTCCAGTAGGTTGGTTTCTACATATTGCTAAGTTCATGTTCACTTGAGGGAATTAGTGTCTCGTGTAAGTTGATGAATACAAAGTTTGTAACATTGGGTTGGTGCCTACATGAATTTATAAAGATAGTATTTTGTTTTTCTCCCGAAAGAGTTTTTACTTTAATTTTTGTGCATTATGATTTGAGTTTATATGCACGCTTACTTTTTCAAAGTTAATGAATGGTTTCTGAATGATCTATTAAAGTAAAAAGTATATTATACTAATTCACCCACCCCATCTTAGTATAAGCATAAGTTCAGTATGCATATTTCATGGAGATATTAAGTGTGGTAGAATTCCTTAGGATGAGAGGAATTTCCTTCATTTAAAATTAATTGGAGGTACATTTTCCATAAATATATGTGTTATGGATATGTTATGAATTTATTTTCTATATTATTGTCTTGCATTATTTATTTTATAGATTTGATATTATGCACATATGTATATAATTATTATACTTCTGGTGGTATGCATGATAAAACACCATTCATGTGCATTATTGTGCTTAAATTGTTAAGGTTGTTGTAGCTTGATTCTACTATTAATATCTATAATTAACTATTAAACATTATGTTGGTATCAAATTACAATGTTTATAAGTGAAATTAATATTCCCCACTGCCTTCACAATGGATAGAAGTTAATGGGTACGTGACATATACATTTTACCATTTTCCAAATTATGCATTTCTATCGTATAACATATTTTAAACAAAATAGTGAAAAGTATATTTATCAAATATAGAGATGAATATGAAAAATCAAACATATTGTTTATAGATTAAACTCAATGCCATTTATAAGAAAATATCAATGCAAACTATTTGAAACTTCTACCAAGTTGGATATCTAATGGATTTTGACGATATCTAATGGATTTTGATGAAAGGGATTTATAGAAAACAATGTTTCCGTCATTTTTTAATCACCTAAGTCTCATTAAAACATGGGGAAATGGTTAAAAATATCAAATTTAGAAGACCGTGGTCATGATAACTATTTATACTATGATCAAGTTTGAAATTTAATGCGTCATTGAAAGATATATAAAAGAAAATTTGTGTATTTAGATGATATATGTATTTGTTTTAAAATTTGCTTATTGAAAAAATATGAATGTAATCAAGTGATGGTCTTTTCGAAAAGTTGTATATCATACTTTTTGTTAGAATATAATCTGTTAGGGTTATATAATGTAAATAAATAAATAGTAGGAAGCCAAATAGGCTGAGCGGAAGGTGAAACCCAACCGCCATGTAATTTGTATAAATATAGGCATTTGCATTGGAATAATAATCAATCGGGAGTTATTACCAACAAGTGGTATCAGAGCCCTACCACTTGTTGGTAATTTGTTCACAAAAACCCTAATTTGTGCCCTAATTCCTCTGGTGATTGATATCATTGAGTTGTGGAACTGAGTATATTGAAATAATATATGCTACCGTTTTGGAGCTGAGTATATATTGAAAGTTGTTGTCCTTTTTGTTGGTTTCACCATTTGCATTGCTGCCTTTTGGAAGACCCTGTACTGAATTTCTTCTCCCTATATTGCTGCAAATTGAAGCTGCGATACTGTCATTGTATCACTTTAAAACCTGAAGTTGAGATTGTAAATCACCTTGGCAGAGACTGTAGACCTGCAAGGTTATTGGTTTTTTTTCTATTTCTCTTTGTCATAACAAGTTTATTATTATAAATTACACTAACGGTTGTAAATATGCACTCTTTGGCATATAGTATTGGTACTGCCCTAGCTGGCAAAGACCAATCCAAAGACCCTTCCAAGGGAGATTGCAGCAAAAGCGGACGAGGAAGAAGAAATTTCAGAGGCAAAGGGGGCAGAAGCAAAAGATTAGATTTGCAGTGCAAACGTTGTGGAAAGACTGGGCACACATCAGATCAATGTTGGGCTTCGTGGGACTGCATCAAAGACAAACATAACCAGAATAAAGATGACCAAGATGCTAGTAAATCTTCTAATTCTTGTATTGTTGCACATTGTAATCTTGGATTTAATGAAATGACTTCTCTTTCATCTTACAAATATTGTTGGCTGCTTGATACTGGTGCAACATCACATATGACATTTAGAAAAGATTGTTTTGAAGAACTGAATGAAAAAATAGATGGCATATTTTACTTTGCAAATAAGTCAAGTATTAAATCAAAGGGAATGGGCACCATTCGACTAAAGATGCTTGGATTCCTTGATTTCTTGTTGAAGAACGTTCTCTATCTTCCAGAGTTGCAGAGAAGCCTACTATCCTTAGTGGAGATTCGACAACAAGGCCATTCCATCCACATGTTTGATGGAATCATTGAAATAAGAAAGTCCTCTGACAACCAAGTCATCATGATTGGATACGAAGATGG
>LPNX010553473.1:142323-212576 GCA_001517045.1 Pseudotsuga menziesii
GGTTGCAGCTAAAGCAATGAAAGAAATAGTATGGCTCAGGAAGATACTTGGAGATTTGCAAGAAAAACAAGAGAACTCCACTCCATTACTGGTCGACAATACTTCTGCAATCAAGCTGGCTAAGAATCCTAGATTCCATGATCGAAACAAACACATTAACACAAAGTATCATTTGATTCGACATCATGTAGAAGCCAAGACAGTCCATCTTCGACATTGTTCCACAAATGATCAAGTTGCAGACATCTTCACCAAAGCGCTTGGACGAGAAAAGTTTGAAAGGTTCAGAAACATGCTCGGACTTACGAACACCCCTTCGAATTAAGAGGGGGATTGTTAGAATATAATCCGTTAGGGTTATATAATGTAAAAAAATAAATAGTAGGAAGCCAAACAGGCTGAGCGGAAGGTGAAACCCAACTGCCATGTAATTTGTATAAATATAGGCATTTGCATTGGAATAATAATCAATCGGGAGTTATTACCAACACTTTTAATAAGTCTACTTACCAATCACAATATTACTTAGATTGGGTTCTCTATTTATTTTCTTGCAGAGACAAGATTATTAAATAAAAAGTTGATTATATTTGATATCAACGGAGTCTTGTTACACGCAATTCATAAAATGTCATTAAAAAATAGACCACCACAAAGACATTCAGACATTGTTACAAATAATAAGATTTATTTTCTACGGCCAGGACTTAAAGAATTCTTTAACCAGTGCTTCAATATTTTCGATGTTGGTTTATGGACATTTGCAAGGAGAACAAACTTGAATGAGTTTTTGCCCCAATTTTTGGGCAAACTTGGATTGAGGAGGGAGCAATTTAAGGTCATATTAACACAAGATGATTGTGACGCCATCAAAAGGCAAGATTATCATGGCGTTGGGAATCCATATGTTTACCTCAAACCTTTAAATAATGTTTCCAATGCCTTGAATGGTTCTTATGATGATACAAACACAGTGATTATAGATGATTCACCAGAAAAGCATGTTGGTAATGATGAAGGGAACTATATTATTACAACATCATATAACTATGATGTTACACATGACATACATTTTCTAGATCGGTTGTGGGAGTGCATGCTACAAATTAATGGTGTTAGTGATGTTAAAACTATTGTAAGGAACATGAATCTACTTTGATCAATAATATAATCAAATATTTTTACTAATATTTTATATGCCTGGTAATATTCTTATAGTTAATAATGTGCAACAAAATGTAAAATATAGGAATGATAAAATAGAATAAGTTTGATTAAAAAAATTGTGAAATTAGGATTTATAAATTGCGAAATCATATTCTAAAAATTTTAATAATCATCATTTTTAAATGACTATTATATTTCAAAAATGAAAAATTTAATTCCAAAAAAATTAATACCATATTCAACAAGTAAAAAAATAGTTTTAAAAATGTCAATGCTGAATTCAAAAATACATCTTTAAAACACAACAAGTCAATAATAATCATCATTTTTAAATAACAATACTATATTTTAGAAGTGCAAAATCTAATTCCAAAAAATTCAATACTATAAATGAAAAAGAAAATTAAAAATATTAATATTGAATTCAAAAATACATCTTTAAAACACAACAACCCAGTATTAATACTTCCATATAAAATACACTTATTGAACACTATTTTAAGCTTGTGTTTCAAGGGTCTTCAATTAGAATTAATTCAAATTAAAAAAAATATTGCAAAATACCATGTTTTTATTCTTTAAAAATATTGAAATTTTCTTTAATTAATTAATTTTTAAAATTAAATATTATCACCTAAAAGTAAGAGGTACTATTCTCCTAAAGTTCAAAGGAAATATATATTGTTTTTTTATTCTTTAAAAATGTTAAAATTTTCCTTAATTAATTTTTAAAATTAATTATTAATTAAATATTATGAGCTAAAAGAAAGAGGTACATCCAAAAGTTCGAAGGAAAGATGTATTGTTTTTTAATGATCAAAGGTTAATTAAAGAGCATCGCCTAAAGGTAAGGTATTGTAATGAAGATATTTACATAGTTTTACGTTCGTCGTGGATATGAATAATCAATTTTTTTCGCAGTAAGACTTTTTAATGAATCCATCACCAATAATTCTCTCATCCCTAGACTTGAATGATGTATAGTATGTAATCTTGTAGGATAATTGGAAACCATTACAAAATATGTACGATATTCATTAAGAAAATAACAAGAATGTAACTTTAAAAAGATAAGTAAAATTGTAATTTTAATAATCAAAGTCAAACATTAATAAAAACCATAAATAAATTATTTTAAAAAATTATAAAAAAAACCTTATTAGTAAAAAGATAAATAAAATTGTAATTTTAATAATCAAAGTCAAACATTAATAAAAACCGTAAATAAATTATTTAAAAAAAATATAAGAAACTTACGAGTGAATAATATGAAGGAAACAATTACCAATCTACTTTAAGTACATTCATCTTCAAATGTAAAAGTGGAAATGATAGAAAATACGCCTTAGTGTACACATAAAATTTCAATGATTAATAGAGTCACATAAATGTATGAAGAATAAATAATACCCAAAGTGGATTAGGAAAAATAATAAGTATGATAAATATTACTATTTTAACCAATAAAGTTATTTAACATTTCTTTGAAAATAAATGAGGTATATCACAAAGAATATTAGTTCTATTAATTCTTTTGTAAACTAAAAGATGACTTAGTAATCACAATACAAAAAGTTATATACTTAACTCTATAAATGCACAATTTCATAGAAATTCAAATTAGTAGTGTAAAACTTTCATAATTTGTCAATTATGATCTGCACTTAGAATATCAGATCATGTCTTCATTATGAGGGAGGTGTTGTACGAAAAATATATATATATATTTTTGTAAAATTACAAGGGAAAAGCATTGTTCAAGTTATAGACAATATAATGAATATAATATGTATAAACCAACATTAAATAACAATAACATGATCTAAATTGCACACATTAACTAAGGTACACAACCCTTTTCTTCCATTGTTAGTTAATGCATATAACTTTACCAGCTCATACAAATAATCAATGTCACTTAGTCATTTATCAATTATATATTTGTCTTATAGGGATTTCAACTATATTCAATTCTCGACTGTTGTATATTTTTATGTTCGTCAACTATAATTTGTCCGTGCTAATGTAGGTATCTATTTGTTGAGAATTGGATCATGGAACTTGTAGTCAAACGAAATTTGGTTATTTTATTTTATTTTATTTTTTCGATCAAATTATTTAACTTTTTTTTCGAAAATATTACCATAAATTTTAGCCAAAAAACAAGTGAAAGTTAAAAGTTAATGGGGTACTCAACTTATGTGGGCAAATAAATTTTCAAGGAATAGGTTTTCTATATGTATATCAACAGTTGTTTTCATTGTCCTTCATTTTGTGGCTTTCCTAGCCACCCACCTAGAATATTCCACCCTCTTTTTTCCATCCACATTGCAAAGCTAAAATGAAGGATCAGTCCTTCATTTCATTTTGATATCCTTATGTTTCAGTTATTGAGTTAGTTTCAGTCATCCAAAATCATTTTGTTCCAGCATCCTTCTCTTTCGATCATTGACATGGTTTACCTTTATAGTCTTTGTAGCCATTAAGTTGATTCCAATCATTGAGAAGGTTTTGTTCATGGACAAAGTTCTACTCGTTTTGAGCATTGAGCTAGTTCCCTCTATTGCATTCATGGATCAGTTTCTGTTCGTTGCAACCATTGAGATTCTCTTTCGATCATTGACATGGTTTACCTTTATAGTCTTTATAGCCATTAAGTTGATTCCAATCATTGATAAGGTTTTGTTCATGGAGAAAGTTCTACTCGTTTTGAGCATTGAGCTAGTTCCCTCTATTGCATTCATGGATCAGTTTCTGTTCGTTGCAACCATTGAGATGGTTCCCTTTGTTTGGATTCATAGATTATAGGTAGTTTTGATCGCCCATAAGGCTAGTATCTATAACTACTCATGTCATTCATCTCTGCAAAACCGACACTAAAAATAACAAAACCTCATTTCCCATTAGAGGAAATTTCAACTCAAAATGGGCCTTTTAACTTTAATTCAAATTCCATTTCATCATGTGTTAGCCAATGAAATTTCTTTAAATTTGAAATACCGTATAGGTCTTAAACACTCTTTTTCAATAAATTTGGGGATAGGTATCATAAAAAAAATACTTTTTTTGTTTGTATTTTCGACATATCTCCCCATGTTTTTACTCAAATTTCAATTAGGAGAGCTAATTGGATGAGGAATCAAATTCCGCATCCAACGAGTACCCACTCGGCAGAATTTTGACGCACCCCACTACCCCAAAAACAAGAAATACCTTAAAAAATGTGATGATGACATCATTATCACGTTTTTTTAGGTATTTCTTGTTTTTGGGGTAGTGGGGTGCGTCAAAAGTATGCCCAATGGGTACTCGTTGGATGCATAATTTGATTCCACATCCAACAAGCTCTTCCAATCAAAATTTGAGTAAAAACACAAGGAGATATGTCAAAAATACAAACAAAAAGTAGTTTTTTCTTTTCTTTCTCCAAAATTAATAAATATTATTTTATTACTTTAACTATTATTTTATTAATTTTTTTTAGGAGGCCTATTTTGAGTTGAAATTTCCTCTTATGCTTGTTTGTCCCTCTACTATTAGTATATCCTTACTATTATTCCAATTCATTTCTCTCATATCTATCATATTTGTATTATATTGATATTGATTATTTTCATGGGTGAATGGGAATATAAATTGGAATCGAAATGGAAATTGGATTTGTAGTGGGAAATGGTGTATTGGGTTTGCACTATTGTCAAATTTGTACTCTCCCATACAACTTGTCATGTAGATGGTTTTCTAATCCTATGTCATTCAGGATTCACCTTGAGCTCACTGGGGTAGTTCAAACTTTTCCATTTATAACATGTTTCATCGAGTTTCCTACCTTTATGAATGACTTCACCTTCCTCCAACTAAGTAGAGTTATTTTTTTACATGGGTCTATTTATCTTAGGATTGGTCCTACATAGAGGACCAATGGCCAAGTGTATGTGATTTCTGTGGATCTTAGGATTTGAGAGTATTATGCCTACAATTATAAAGATAATACCTTTTCTCATACATTCTTATCATATTTCCCTGAGTATATGGGTGTTTATGATATCTTTGTTATGCATATGCACATATTCATTCTCCCAAGATTTCCTACACAACTAATTATAGCAATTGTAATGACTTTTCCTTCCATTTTTCTACAAATATTGAAATCTTGGAAAATTTGATATATATTATTAATGATTGTGAATATGGATTTCTATAAGAAAAACTTATAATTACTTTGCTAAGGCACAACATAATGTTCTTATGACCTATGAAAAATTATTAGTTATAGAGGATACTTGAGATAAAATTGCAACTCAAAATCTTGTTTAGGGTATGTTAACATTGACATTTTGCACATATGCGACATTTCATTTAATATTACAGTAAGGTGTAATCGACATATAACATGCAATGTACCGAAGAAATACTCATCTATATTCGAAAAAGAAGTATGATTAAAAAATGCTAAAAAATACTCAAAAGCAGAGGTTGTGTGGCTAAATCCTAGGTTACTTGCACTATAATGCATGTTATCATCTTTGTGGCTATGTGAACCTTGCATGGATTATCCTTCAAAATATGTCCAACTATTGAATCAACGACGTCTCAACTACCTTCCATGCATTGAAGGACCATAAAGGCTCCTCACCAACAAAAATTCGAACTTGTCTCTTCATATGAAGGGGGGATCATTGAATAACCCTCTTTGTTTACCTTGGATCTATTTCATGAGATGATGGGGTTCACACTTGGATATATATGTTTCTTGACCACCTCTTGGACTATAAAAGGAGTCCATGGGCATGCATCATGGAGGAGAAGATTAGATAAAGGTTATGTTGTAGGAATTGTGTTGAAACTTCCTCATAATCCACCTCATCCTACACCTATTGGAATTCATCAAGATCCCTTGCCACCTTCCGCTAAGGACCAAGTGTTTCTCTCATTTTTTATTCAAGTTATTTAGAATTTAGTGTGTACAAAAAGGACCTCCCTAAGGGATATTATTGGCATCCCTTGAACCCAACACCTCCTAGGAGACACTACATGTAACAATCTTGACTATTGGAAAAATAACAAGAGCTTGCAAGATCAATTTATATTTACACATGGTCAATATTTTAATATGTAGTGTCACCTACAAGGTGTTGGGTTCAATGGAAGTCAACAATATCCCTTAGGGAGGTTTTTCTTTCCACACTAAACTTTTAAATAACTTGAAGAAAAAATGAGAGAAACACATGCACCTTAGAGGAAGGTGGAAATGGATATTGAGGAATTCCAATAGGTGTGGGAAGAGGTAGACAATGAGGAAGTTCCAACAATTCCAATACTATAAACTTGTTCTACATTTCTCCTCCAAGATGCAATCCCATGGCATCCTTTTAAATGCCAAGATGTGGCCAAGAAAAATTTAGAAACAAGTGTTAACCCCACACCTCATGAACTAGCTCCAAGATACACAAAGGGGAATAATCAATGCTCCCCTATCATATGATCTTAAGACAAGATTGAATATTTGTTGGTGAGGCTCCTTCACTGCCATTCAATGCATGATAGGTAGTGGATATCCCACCATTTGATAGTCGCATGGATTTGGAAGGATAATACATTCAAGGTTCTTATGGGCACATAACTAATGACATATTCTATAGCATGAGTAGCCCGGTATTTAACCACACACACTTTGCTTTTGTCTTTTTTTGGCACTTTTGACTCATACTACTCTCTAGATATTGATGAGGATGTCTTTGTTGGGTTGATGCTAGATGATGATGACACCTTACTGTAACAATAGCTAAAATGTTTGATGTGTGTGAAATTTTTTAGTTAACAGGGTAATTTCCAACCTAGATACTTACTCAATGAGAATCTAAGCCACTTTTTAGTAGTTCTACTCAAAACACTTCGAATCAAAATTATATATACTAGTTTAACTTAGCACACTTAGTTCAACTTAGCACACTTTTTGTATGTTACTGTATGCAATAAATCAATCTAAACTGTAAATAGTTAAAGGATATCACTTTTCAGTTATGAGTCGAATCAAAAGGTGAATTGATTTTAGATTCCCTTGAGACCTATATAATGTAATTTGAGCCAAGGGATAAATTCTTGAAGTTTTAGAACTATAAGTGTTTTTTCTGGATATGTTGAGTCAGGTGTACAATTTTTCTATGCAAAGGATTTGTGAGATATTAATGAAATGAAAGCTTGTAGATATTTTCTTCCATGTTTTCTTTTGTTCTTCTACTTTCGGTATGAAGGGATTCATCAGAACAATAATACAGTGAGTGTAGTAGATTTGATATGGATTGAGCATCAACTATACTCTGTTTTAGGCTAAATATTATATATTATCTCAGAAGTTCAAAGTTCATTTGATTATGTCACAATCCTTAATACATCTTGTAATTGCTATCTATATGGAATTTCTCTGTCAGCGTTGCATTCATGAAATGTCTTTCTTCTCAAGAATCATAAATATCTCATGTTAACCATTTCAAATTGTAAAGAATTACTGAAATTTTTCCAATACAGGTCAGCACATTCAAATCCTATGTTTCTTTAGGAAATTCACCTGTCGGTGCTTCCTAAATTTTAAAGATTCGTTTGCATCATTTATTGTGATTCCATTTTCCTATTTGTTCAACCATATTTCATGAAATTCCTCTTTGATTTACCCTTACACCTATAATTTTTTTCACAACATTCAAATTATGATCCAAACCCCAATTTGCATTCCAATATGGATCTAATATCATTAAAAATTGAGCCCTATCAAGCCTAGGCATGGACAATTTTCAACCTAGTTCACCTCTAGGAACTAACGTGGTGTTATATTTGTTTTCATGCCAAGACAAGATTACTAAATAAAATGTTAATTATATTTTATATCAACAAATTATTGGTACATGCTATTCATAAAATATCATTAGAAAACAAATCACGAAGAGATCTAGACATTGATACATTTAATAAGATTTATTTTGTGTGGCTAGGACCTATAGAATTCTTTAACAAGTTCCTTAATATTTTCAATGTTTCTTTATGGACATCTACATAGAGAAGAAATGTGAATGAGGTTTTCCAAAACTTTTGGGAAAAATTCGATTGAAAAAGGAGCAATTTAAAGTCATATTAGCACAAAATTATTGTGACACTATCCAAAGACAAGATTATGATGATGTTGGGAATCTATAAGTTTATCTTAAATATTTTCAAGTCCTTGAATGGTCCTTATGATGATACAAACATAGAACTTATGATGATACAAACACATTGATTATAGATGATACAAAACAAAAGCATGATTGTAATGATAAAGGGAACTATATAATTACAACCTCTTATAATTATGATTATGATGTTGCACATACACACTTTTTTCTTGATCAGTTATAGTGTTGAGTTATAGTGTTGATTGCTACACATTAGTGGTGTAAGTGATGTAAGGAACGTGAATTTACTTTAATAAATAATATAATAAAACAAATTCTTATTATTTTTATGTGACAATATGTTTATGATTAATAATGTGCAACAAAATGGAAGAGATATGAGATATGAATGATAAAATATAATATATTTGATTGAAACAATAATTATAAAATTATGATTTATAAATTGCAAAATAAAAATAATCCTCATTTTTAAGTATTAATATTATATTTCAAAATTACAAAAACTAGTTTTAAAATACTAATATTATATTTAATGAAAATTCAATTCCAAAGATGCAATATTAAATTCAAAAACACATATTTTAGAAGCTAACCCAATATTAATACCTTTTGAAACTAAATTTAACACTTTAAAAAGCTCAATTTTAAACATTAAAAAGACTATTTTAAGATTGTATTTAAAGGGGATTCGATTGGAATTATTTCAAACTTCAAGAACTGAAAAAGATATTACAAACTGCCATATGTTTTTAATTTTTTGAAATGTTCTAAAAAACAATCATGCCACAAAATAATGGGTACACTCAATGATGTGATGGTTAATAGGCTGGACTATTGGGTGAATGTAACTTCTTGTATTTTAATATATGGAAAATTTATGATATGGAAGAAGGATTATATATTAATTTATATATATAATTAAAATTAGTTATAAATATTAAATTAATAAATTAATAATTAAACAAGAATGTTAATCAAAAGTTGTTAAATTTTTTTCAATAATTTTAAGATTAAAGATTAATTAATTATTATCATTTAAAAAAGATAAGAAATAGTATTTTCTTAAATTTCAAAATTTTTTATTTTTTTTATAATTATCTTCAAGACATCTATTTATTACTTTGTTATGAATTTATATATGTTGTAAGTTAATGATTTTTTGACTTTTAAGATTAAAGGTTAATTAAGGAGTAGTAGCTAAAGGTAAGAAGTATTATTCTCCTAAAACCAAAAGAAAAAATGTATTTTTCCTGCATGTAATTACTAATTGAGATATAAATTTATAAGGATGGGTTTTTTTGAATGAACAAAATGAAGCTTAGAGATGAGAGAAAAAATTCCTTAAAAAAAATTAAGGATTGTGATATTTATTTATTAAATATTTAAAAAAAACAATTCAAAGAAATATATAAGAATAGTATTTGTATGTATAACAACGAAAAGTACATTATTTCTTATATTAATATTCAATTATTAATCTTCTAAATCAACTATGGTGAAAAAACATAGAATTTTTAGAAAGAGAAAAAAAACAATATAAAAAAGTAATTGACTATTAGAATTGAAATTTATATTTTTGCTCTCTATTACAACATTAAACCAATGTATAATGAAAATATTTATATATTATCATATTCATCTTAGATATGAATAATCAATTTTTGACATACTTTTATAAGACTAAAGTAAATGTTGTAGGACTTTATAATGAATCCATGTTCAATAATTCCCTCATATGCAGACTTCAATATGTATAATATGTAATATAGTTATATACTTGAAAGCTATTACATATTAGCCATTATAAAATATGTAGAATATTTATTTAAAAAAATTTACAAGATTCTAGCTAAAATAAATAAATAAAACTTCAAGTGTAAGAATCAAGGTCAAACCTCGATCACACAAATTAAGAAGTTAAAGATAAAAAACAAGACACAATAGTAAAATATAGAGAAACTTACCAAGTAAATAATATATGATCGATAAAGATCCAATTAACAATTTACTTGAAATAGATACATATTCAAATGTCAAAGTAGAAATGATCGAAAATACAATTCCTTTACAATGATCAACATGGAGATACAAGCTTATGAAGAATATATAATAGTAAAAATGAATCAAGAGAAAACCTTAAGAATGATAAGTAAAGATTACAATTAACCAATCAATGTATCAAAATTTCTTCTTAAAAAAAAAAGAGAGTTGCATTATAAAGAATATGAATTCTAATATTTTTTTTAAACTAAAAGTTGTCTAATAATCTATTGACCTGCTTGTAAACAAGTGTGAAACAACTCAATCTCGGGGTATTTAGAAACTCCAATATGTTTAGGATGGTTTTACTTTAAGGGCTAATGTTAGCATACTAACTCTAATTTAATTTAAACTAATAGAAATTATAACCTAACCTAACTAAATGTACAAAATGTACAAATCACAAAAATGTTATTTAGAAAGTCTTAATAATTACTTGGAATTATTATAAAATAAATAAATTAAAGATGTTAAACTAGGGTAAGAACATAAAGAAACTTAAATATTGCTTCTTGAAATCTTAGTACACATTCGTCATATTTAAGAAAAAAAGATTCATAATGTTCATGAAAATATGCAAATTAAAGTTACAAAATGTTAATCTAATAATGTAAGATAAGATGTTATATAATTAAATTAATACACTAGTATAAGTCATATCTAAAGAATCAAACAATTGAATTATAATTGAATTAAGCTGACATCTTAAACCTGTAACAATTTAAAAAAAAAACATTTCATAATTTAATTACGACACATTTAAACAATTTAAAAGCTCATGGCTGACCAATAGAAAACATGAATGATTATTAGCAAAAAGAATCATAATTTTGCAAGTTAAATTGATTTAAAACAAGTGTATCAGATTATACAATAATTAAAATCCTTTATTTACACATTTATACAAAAATTTAATTGTAAAATAATTTGAATAAATAAATAAAAACTAAAATCCTTTATTATACATATTTATACAAAAATTTAATTCTAAAATAATCTAAATAAATAAATAAAAACTAAATTCACTATTTATTCAAATTCCATAGAAACACTTATGAACAAAGAATAAAGTATAGTTTATTACTGCTACTGAAAACATTCACACACATACCAAAAAAAGATTTTATAAACTTTAAAATCATCACTTCATACAAAGTATGATCCACTTCATGTAGTAGACGATCTCATATTGCATTCCTCCAATTTTTCAACCTCCAATGAAAATTTGGCCGCTTTATTTAGAGATCTAGTGTTACAGATGTGTTGAGAAAAATACGAGTTGTAATATTACAGTTGTCTTTTTATTTGTCCTTGATGAACTGTAACAATTTATATTAGTTTAGTTGTTTATAAAATAAATAATCCAAGTAATCGGATTATAGCTTAATGTTTGTCATTTGTAAACATGATATTTGTTTAGGGTTTCGCCTTGTAATTTATTTTTACACATATATCATGTTTAACAGTTCTTTTTATAAATAATCATTTATTTAAATGTTAGTTATTATCATATTTTATTTGTTTTATGTAATAAATTACAAATAGAGTTTATTTTGAATTCTTTGAAAAGATGTATATAAACTCTGTAACTTAGTTTTGTTCTTTATAATTTAATTATTTTAATAACACCTTACTTGGGTCCGAGTATTTGTTAGACTTCGTTTAGTTGTTAATACTTGTAAATAAACTAAGTATTTGTAGTTTTAATTCCTTTATTTAGATGAATGTAATAAAGTAGTTTGACTGGGTTATTTCTAGTGCATATGCTACAGGTTAATAAATACACACAAGGAAAAATATATATATAGCATAACACACTTTACCCTCTTGCATATTTTGATTTCAATAAAATAATAATGTAGTGTGTATAAGCATAACAACTTATCTACTAGGGTAATTTATTAATATGACAATCCTTCTACCTATTAATGAGTTATTCCTATTTCTTTTCCAGCATACTTACATAAACAAGCTGGTTAAACAATAAACATAGCTAAACAGGTTATTGTTCTTTTCTAATAATAATATACATACATAAATAAATTACTAGCTACTGTAAAACGCATAACATATCTAATCATATCAGTCTCTTATCACTTTCTTCATCTACTTTAAATACTCTGTCTGTGCTAGAGTACGGTCTGGTCCTTCCAGATATGGAAAAACACAGATAAGAATTATTTTCTATTTATTTTAGATTCATTCTTTCAATAAACTAAAAGATTACTAACTCTAATAGTTCACAACTAAACATTTAACATTCATTAATGAGTGAGATTCACATTTTACTATCTAACATAGTAACACAATATAATGTATAACTTGATTAAGATGGACAAAAACAGCGTTAGGAGGCCATTCCTCTCTACCATCTCCTGGAGAGAGCTCAAACAATGCTTCCTCAGGACCCCCGAGCATGTTCCTGGTCTCCTTGGCTGAGAACTGGTGGAGCAAGCAAACAATAGACTAGTCCAATGACTCAATAATCACTCTGTACTTAGCAGTAAGATCCTTCAACTGAAAAGCTACACTAGATCACTTAGCAATTAACCCCTCAAACCCTTTCCACAAATTCCCTTGCCATTGAATTTATTTGAAGTACATTCACTTGAATGATCACTTCCCTAGAATGAGCAGCCTCGGCTCTCTTCACTGGGCATTTTTATAAAGGTTGCCTAGGTATTTTGGGTCAATTGTCATTAATTGAGCCACCTCCTATGATCCCACCTTCTTGGGGGATCATGACCCCAAATGTAGGAAGGTTGCCACCTGCAACGGTTGGAAGTGGTTTGAGAATGCTGCGAAATGTCTGTTTTCTCTCCACATAGTCTCCTCCACCAATTTGACCAGTAAACACTCTTTTAACAATTCTCATAAGTTGTTGTTTCCACTTTTATTTATTTATAATTAAAATATTCAGAATTACATTCAATATCCTTGAGTCTACTGAGTCATCAATTACAACTTAGCATAAAATTTAACATATTGTCTTTAATTAAAATCAAATAAGATAATATTATTTTTTCAAAATTGGGGCATGTGACATACACACCCCCTTAGAACATAACATCGTCCTCGATGTTATTTATTCTTCATCCTCAGAATTCCCCTAGAACAGAATTGGATATGCATCTCGCATATTTCTTTCCAATTCCCAGGTGGCTTCCTCTAGACTAAGGTGCTACCATTGCACCTTCACCTTTCCAATGGTGCAGTTTCGAAGTGTGATCTCCCTCCGCCCAAGGATACAGTCCGGTTCCACTAGTAAATCTCCTTCTGGTTCCACCTGTAGATCATTCCAGTTAACAACGTGAGTAGCATCATGAACATATTTCTTTAATACAGAAATGTGAAAAACATTATGTACTCTTAAATTTGGTGGTAATGCTAATTGATAAGCTACTTGTCCAATCCTGGACATAATTTCAAATGGACCACAGTATCGAGGTGCTAGTTTTGCACAACTCCCCAATCTGAGAGAGCTCTTTTTGGGCCTTACCTTGATGAACACATGTTCACCTACCTGAAACTCCTTTTGAGTTCTTTTTAAGTTTGCTTGAATTTTATGTCGATCCTGTGCAACTTTTAGATTACCTTGTACCTTCTTTACAATTTCTTCAGTTTTCTTTAACAGTTCTGGACCTAATACCAATCTATCCACCGGATTACTCCAAGAGATAGGATTATTAACTTTCCTTCCATACAAAATTTTGAAAGGACTAAATCTGGCTAATGTCTAATAATTATTATTATAAGCAAATCCTACCAAATGCAAATAATCCTCCCATTTACCTCGTTGGTCTTTCACATACAATCTTAATAAATCTTCCAGTACTTGGTTTACTATTTCAGTTTGTCCATCTGTTTGAGGATGGAACGAAGTACTAAAATTTAATGTAGCGTTTAATCATTTAAATAGAGAATTCCAAAAGTTTCCTGTAAAGTTAGTATCTCTATCTGAGATTATGACTTTCGATATTCCATGCAATCGAAAAATATGTTTTAAAAATATACCAGCAATGTTTGCATCTTTATATGTAGTTTTAACAGGTATAAAGTGAGCTGCTTTACTTAACTTATCGACTACTACCATGATAGAATCATTTAAATTCTGATTTCTAGGCAGTCTAGTAACAAAATCGAGATTGATTGTCTCCCATTTCCAGCTAGGAATGGGTAATGGATAAAGTAATCTAGCTGGGTGTTGATATTCAGTTTTCACATGCTGACATTCAAAACACCTAGCGATATATTCTGCTACTTCAATCTTCATATTTGGCCAAAAATATTCTTTTCTTAACATAGTTATAGTCTTTTTATAGCCTGGATGACTTGAGTATGGAGTTTTGTGGATTTCGTCCAAAATTAACAGCTTGAATTTAGGTACGTTAGGTACATACATTCTGTCTTTATACAGTAAAAATTCTTTTGCATTCAAACTGTACCCTTTACTTGAGCTTTCTGTTGGATTTTATTTAGTTTTAGCATGTAAATTTTGGTAAATTTCATCTTGTTCTATTTCTGCTTTAAGCTGTTCATCCAAATCTGTAGTATAAGTGCTGATAACTACTGCAAAATTCAGCCTTGCATTCCTACTTAATGCATCAACAACTTTATTTTATTTACCTTTAATGTGGTGAATTTCGAAATCATACATACTTAGAAAAGCTAGCCACCTAGCTTGTCTGGCATTTAGATTAGGCTGATCTAACAGATACTTTAATCATTTATTATCAGTCATTAAAATAAATTTTCTCCCAATTAGGTGATGTCACCACATCTTTAGAGCATGTATAACAGCTGCTAATTCCAGATCATAAGTTGCATAATTATTTTCATGAATTTTTAATTTTCCAGACTGATAGGCAATAACATGCCCTTCTTCACTCAGAACACCGCCTAAACCATCATTACAGGCGTCAATGCACACTGCAAATTCTTTATTTGGATCAGTTATTCTTAAAATAGGTGCATTGGTCAATAAAGTCTTTAACTTTTTAAAGTTTTCCTCACATTTCTGATTCCAGTCGAACTTCTTTCCCTTCTTCTGCAAAGAAGTTATCGGTTTTGCGATCCTCGAAAAACCTTCAATGAACCAACGGTAGTAACCGATAATTCCCATGAAATATCGAACATCAGTTCATCCTTAGGGACCGGCCAATCTTCGATCGCCTCTATCTTTTCGGGATCTACTAAAATCCCTTCCTTGGTCACCACATGACCTAAGTACTGAATCTTATCCTTGAAGAAATCACATCCTTGACATAAGTACTCAACTTTGCAAAGAGTTGATGATCTCGTAACTCTTGCAAAACAATTTTTAAATGTTCTTTATGTTCTTCTTCAGTTTTTGAACAGATTAAAATGTCATCAATAAACATGACCACAAACTTATCTAGATACTTATGCATAACGTTGTTCATTAAACACATGAAAATAGCTAGGGAATTAGTAAGCCCGAATGGCATAGAGACAAACTCGTAATGACCATATCAAGTTCTAAAAGTCGTCTTAAAGATGTCTTCATATTTAATCCTAACTTGATGATATCTAGACCTTAAATCTATTTTCGAAAACACCGTGGCTCCATGTAGTTGATCAAACAGATCATCTATGCGGGGCAACAGGTATCGATTTTTAATGGTCATCTTATTCAACTGACGGTAATCTATGCAAAGTCGCATGGTTCTGTTGCTTTTCTTAACGAAGATAACAGGTGCCCCCCAGGGAGACACACTAGGTCGAATATACTTTTTATCAATAAGTTCTTTTAGTTGATACTTTAATTCATTAAGTTTGAGTATGTTCATTCGATAAGGGGCCTTTGAGATAGGTACTGCACTAGGTACCAAATCAATGGTAAAATACAGTTCCCTTTTTGGAGGTAGTCCCGGAATTTCTTCCGAAAATACATCAACATGTTCTCTTAAGACTGGTATGTCTTCCAATTTTAATTTATCTTTCTTAATTAGACTCTCCTCATTAATTACTGTTACTACATAAGCTTTACAACCCTTCCTAATATCTCTCTTAAGCTATAGAGCAGAAATCTGCCATATGGTGGTTTTTCTAGGGATTCCTTTTACACTTACTGGTTTTCCATCACTGTTTAAACATGTGAAGGTTTTATCATAGCAATTTAAAATTACCCTATGTTGTTCTAACTAGTCCATACCGATTAGTAAATCATAAGAACCAAGAGGCAATACATTAAGCTTTACAACAGTTTCAAAATGATCCATAACTACTGCACATTCTTTTACAAAACAAGTTACCTTCCTTTTAGCACCAGTGGCTAACTGAACCAACCAATAATTTTCAAAATTTTCAATAGGTAACTTACATTTTTCTACCATTTTAGGTCCAATATAACTGATAATAGCTCCAGGATCAATTAAAATAGTTATAGGGGTTTGATTTATCAGACCTTCTACTTCCACCATGGAAGTTTGATATTTTGCTTGTCAATTCTCCAAAGCTGTGTTGATTCTGGGCATAGTCCTTGCTAATTCTCCAACAGTCATCTCCTCCTGTATGGTATGAATATCACAGACAGTCTTTTTCTGATTAGGACAGACTGAAGCATAGTGTGGGCCATTACACTCCCAACACTTTATAGGTTCTTTTCGTTCAAAATTCTTGGTGTAATTACCATGGTTATTAGCAAATTCTTTACCCTTAGAATTATTCTGATTTTTTGGAGAGTTATTATTATTTCCTTGGAAATTCTTATTAGGATAATTTATGGCCTTGTTGTTCTTAGAATTTTTGTTGGGCACAAAATATTTCTTCTTTTGATCATACATGTTGTTATTTTTCTTAGCCTTCAAGTTGGCCATGCTTTCCTTCTTTCGATTCTGTTCAAAACAGAAGGTAGCTTTCCTCATAGCTTCTTCCAAGGTCTTTGGATTATCATATTCAATCCTATCATTAATACATGATAAGGTAGACAACTGAGGAATCGTTGTACCTTTGGTTTCTCATCTACAAGGTATGGCACATACCTAAGTAGACTTAAAGACTTGTTGTTTAGATCTTTCATTGTCATTGATCCTAATTTAAGTTCATAAAATTCTTTTTCTCTATCTTCATAATATTGCCCAGACAGAAATTTATTTTTAAAGTACCTCTTAAAGGTACTCCAATTTACATTCTTCTCTTTTATTCCCTTAACTCTCTTCAAGTCCTGCCACCAAATATCAACCTTTCCTGAGAGATTGTAAATAGCCATTCTAGCCTTTAATTGGTTAGAATAGTTATATATCTGGAAATACTTCTTCATCCCAGATAACCAGGATTCCGCTTCCTCCCCCTTCTTAGTCTCTCCATTGAATGTTGGTGGTTTTATCATTTTGAATTCCCCAGAAATTTCCTCATAAGGCTTGTATTTCCTCTTTTTAGTGTAATGATTATCATCACTATTATCACTAGTAGAATGAAAATTTCATTGTTCACCAAACACCTCTAAAGATGAACTACTTTCATTTTTAGTATGTTTCATATTTTTAGATCTATGTTGATGACTTATATCTTCTGATTCGGTTCTTCTACCCCTACCTTCAGTTTGAAACCTTTCTGTTAGGATCTGATTCAGCTCTTCATGAGCCCTCTGAATCCTTTCATTCTCTGGTTTTATAGATTCCATTTCAAATTTTAGGTCTTTTACAGTTTGTAACAATTCTGAGGAATTGGTAGTTAAATCCTCTGGTATAGGATCTCTTGGTAAGTTTTATGGTTCAGTAAATGGAGATTCATCCTCTGCATATTCTTCCAGCCTTTCCATACCTGTTTGTTAAACTTCAGAAACAATTTCTCTGTTGAATAACATTTAAAAGAAAATACATCAGCATAATAATTCAATTTACTGTTTCATAAAAGCTAGTTGGGCTTCATCAAGGCCTAGTGTTTGAACCTTGTGCTTTGATACAACATGTCAAAACCCCAAATTTTCACAAAAAATTAAAATTTTGAGATAACATAAAATGCTAAAATTGTGGTTTACTAATAGCTAAAGGTTAGCAGTAAAAGAAATAGTCAAATGATTAGTATTACATAATATCAATTATGTTAACTAAGCAATTTCCTTTTTGTAACATGAATAAGGTTTACTTGCGTATTCTTTTTATTTCAGTTTACTGATGAGTCCTCTTTATGACAAGTAGGTGGAATCTGACTTTGAATTCTGGGCTTACTTAGCATTTATACTAACGCAGAAAGATTACTGGTTCTTACAGTTTTACAGGTATGATCGAACGAGTAACATTTTAATTTCATAAAGTATCTAGAAGTGTTTCTATTTGCAAATAATAAGCTTAGTAAATAAGCTGCCAAATTCCAAGCAACTTCCATGAGGTAAAAAAATAGTTTGCTTTCTTTAGTTTTCTTGTAAACGAAGTTCAAATAATTGAGTTTATTTCTTTATCATACGTAGCGACAGTAAAGATACTCACTGTGGCTCTAAACTTGTGATATTAGTTGCATAGTAACTTCTACTTTAATATGCATATCTTGCAACATTATACTGATTGTACTATTGGTTATTATACATTATCATACTATTTACTTGAGTATCAAGCTGATCGATATTTATCATCTGCAAGGAAACTTACAGCCTGTAAAATTCTTGACATTATAATTTTGATTAGTGTAAAAACAATAGTGTCTTTTGACATGAAAACATCGTTTGCATATACTTCTTAAATTTACATCAATCCATGTGGTTCTATTGATTATAGACTCGAGTAGGATCATTCCATTGCCATTCTTATTATTTCTATAATACATTTCTTGTTGTTGCAGCTGCAACATTTTCCCAAAATTCAAAAAAATTCAGGACTCTCCTTTTGCTTATATCGGTTTGATTTTCTTCTTTGATTTGATCTGATGATCCTTCAGAAAGATTTTTTCTAATCCTTGAATTGATCCACCACTTGTTTAAATTTGTCTTTTTCCTTTGAATTCGTTTTCAAATGATTTAATCGAAAGTTTATTTTCTTATTCTCCCGCCGTTGCGGAGAGATAATCCACTTTAGCTTCGATATTTGCCTCCGACGCATTTGTCTCAATCGGCTGATTTTTTCTTTTCGCATCGAAACACCTTGTTACTTCGTTCTCTGCAGTTGTGGACGGCAGATTGTGAAGTCTCCCGAGCATCGCTTTGATTTTTCAAACCCCGCATTGTTGTTTTCACCGCTCCTTAAGCCTTAGGCTTCCGCTGTTACGGCTTCCGAAAGCACTATCCTTCCGGTCATTTAGTTGATTTCTCTTCCGATGTAGATTTTTGTTTCTATCGTGGACGGTGATGTCCTTTATGACTCTATCGTTGCGGCTCCCTTTTCCACTGTTTCTCCGATGATTAGTCTTGCGAAGCTCCGACCCGGTTCTCCTCGCGGATAGCCTAGTGGTTTTCCCGCCCGACGTTGCAGAAAGAAATATCCTTATGACATCTGATCCGTTTTTCTTACGCCGTCCGATTTTATTTGTCGCCCATCGTTTATGGTTGACTATATATATATATATGGGGGTTTGTTTTATTATTCTATTGTTATTCCCGACTGTCGTGAACTGTCATTATCGTGTGCTGTCGTTCTCTTGAGCTCAGTCGGACCCCCGTTGTCGGTGTACCGATGTTCCAGGTGGCTCATCTGTGGAAGCTTGACAGTCCTCTTCCTGCCGGTTACGCAGCAGTGCCAGGTAGGCTCTCGTGCATTATCCCATTTCGTTCAAGCATTTGATAATGTTCTTCTGCGGTTAGGTTTTTCTTTTACGGTCGTTCTCCCTTGAGCCCGTCATTTACTTGCATCTATAGTGGGGGTTTTGTAGCGTAACTGTCAGTGGGGGTGTCTTTGGCCCACGGGGTAGTTTCCCTCCACAACCCTCATGTATTTCAACCCTGCGCTTAGTGTTTGGGGAGATTGGTGTACACGGCCGTTACGCTGTCCACGCCAATCTACCCCATTTGATGATAGGTTGATGAGGGGTGGTTTTTCATGGCCCTGCGGTGTTTGGAATGGTTTCCCCCCTCTTTCATTGCCTGTATCCTTAAAACCAGAGCCACGTTATTTTTACGCGACGTGGTTCACGGCCAGTTTCGAACCCGAGCCAGTTGGGGATTGTGTAGTGCCCATATCTTACTAGACATATCGACATGTTGCATTTTGTTTTCTTAGTAAATGTAGGACTCAGTTCGACTGAGTAAACCATATTTATGACATGATAGATGTTGCTACTATGTCTAAGATGTTACTATGCTTATGTTGATACATTGATTATGATGTTATGATTATGTTCGTGAGGTTACTATGTTATAGTTATCATGATATTCCTTTATTCATAAAGACAGTGTATGCTTAATTGTCATCATTGATAAATATAATATATATATGATGTGGTACATGGATATCGACCCATGATGTGATCAATTTAATGAGTTATACAATGAAAGGAAATGTTGTTGATAATATGCACCAACTGATGATTGAATGGAGATATTATTATGAATGTATGGTTTCAAAGTACTAATCTGCAGGACACACGGGCTATGTAATAAATGGATACTTTATCTGAAGTGTGGTATAGTACCTATTTCTGCAGAAGAGCCTTGATTACCAAAATTGATGATACGATGACATAGAACAATAATCTCGATAGCAGTAAAGTATGTTTTTGATAGGGTATATAGACCCAGGATGTTGAGAGGGATGGATGTGTTCCACCCTATGTTTTTATGATACCCGAGGTCGTGGGAGGGTTGTGCTGAGACATGCTCCCCATGTTGTTGTGATGATGACGGTCGGGTACCCGAGGTCGTGGGAGGGTCGTGCTAAGACACACTCCCCATGTTGTTGTGATGATGATGGTCGGATGCCTACTAGGAGAGGCTAGGTCCGCTGTTCAGTCGACGCTATCGCTCTCAGGTTCTTATGTGGTCAGGTTGGTGAAGCCGACATCCACTTCTATACTAGCAGAGGAAGGATAGGGAAGTTGCAGACGTAGGTTAGGAAGGGAGGATTTTATAGCTGGTACTGTGTTGGGTCAGGGGGGATCTACGACACCAAGATTAGTAGTAGTAGGTGTCTCTTCCTTGAAAATAATTGATTGAGTAATGAATTTGAAAATATAATGATGTTATAACTTAATTCATTAATAATTAATGATTGATGATGATGAAAAGATTACATGTTTGTATGTTAATTCGGTTAAGTATTTGCGATTGTTATGTCTTGTATCCATGAATTATTATTATTTTGTTAATATTGTTATTATTATTATTATTATATATATATATATATATATGATGTTTTCTTATAGTACGTGTATGACCTATGCATGCACTGGCCACACATGCACACTTTGCACACGTATACCAATATCGGCATACCAATACTTAACACGATCAAGAATGGTATAGGTTTTCATAGGTAAATATGTTAATGAAATAAGGAATGTTAAGTTAACATATTCATTAATGGTAAGTGAACACTGTAATACGTAAGTGATCAAGTGTCGTAAATTAGAATAATCCTTAGAAAGTTGTCGTGCATAGACTTGAAACATTGTTCATTTACATTAACAAAATTTTCATGGTTGTTTAAACCCCTAAGGGTGCCTTGATTACGAATTTAGAGATAACATGCTCATGACTATGATACTTGTGATTAAAAAAAAACAACTAGAAAATGTCTTTAATTATAATTATTATTAATGGTATTATTATTATCATTATTATTAGTATTAGTATTAGTATTAATAGTGCCTCTTGTGGTAAACATAACCGATAGTTTAATTAGGCAATTATTTATATTATTATTATGATGATTGTTAGGATCTTCTGTTAAACATAGTCAATTATTTAATTAAACAATTATTATTATTGTTATTGTTATTATTATGCTCTTGTGGTAAATGTAGTCAATTGTTCAATTAAACCCAAGTGGAAGTGGAAATAACTCAAGTAAAATAAATATTAATCAAATACACCAAATGATTCCGTTTAGGTTAAACATGTATATTGAACTATGGAATATGACCATCAAGATATGACATGATTGATTTTATAATAATACTTATTAATATGATTACTAGCATCGGATTCTGGATCAAGTAAGACAACTAAGATACTCACCTGTACACAAGATAGTTACTAAATTATTATTTTATTCAACATAATTGATTTGAATAGGACTAGCTATTAAACGGCCATCCCGTGAGGGACTGATGGTGAACATTCCAAGAATTAATAAATGCCAGACAACCAACTTATTCAATTCAACTGAATTAACCTTAACTCTTCGGATGCTCGAGATAAGGACAATTGAATGAATAAATGAATATTGATGATTATAATAATTTACTAGCATCGAAAATTGAAAGAGGTAGGTGAATAAAGTGTTTTGGGGGAAAGGCGGCGAAGAAGGTGGAAGAAAGGAGGAAGAAAATGGGTATTTAGGGGAGGTATTAGGGGGATATGAGGGGGTTGGCTTTTTTTGGGAAATTAGACTCTGCATGAGGGGAAAATGAGGAAAAAATTGAGGAGGGGGATAACTCAAGGACGAGAATATCTGTAAATAATGGAGAAGTGGAAACGAAGAAAGATATAGAATGGAGAGGAAGTTGCTCTCGGTATTATTGGTCTGTGGGCTTGGGGGCTAGGAAACCCATGGGTTTCCTAGGGCCAACACATGATGAGAGCTGGTCGGCAGGGTGGCACATCATTTTGTTAATCAAGGCTTGGATGGAAAGCTAGAAGAGGAAGGAGCCTACAAAGTCTACAGCAAACTGTTGGATCTACTACAACCGCTGGTTCCAGGTATGTAAATTCCAGGTATTTAGATGCTAAATTCCTCCATGGTATTATTGTCTAATTTACAAATATTCATGAAGTTTATCAAAAATGTACAGCTCACATTTCTACTTTAATATGTTTAAAGTTCATATTTGTACATTCATATGTTTATAAAACTAATAGAACAGACATGGATATAAACCTGTAATATGATTAAAATGTCTTGATTTTATTAAAAACTAACTCAGAATGAGCTTAAGATAGAGAACATCAGAGAGAACTAGACATAGTGCTCTACCGGTTAGGCAGAGCACTACAAATCACATACCACCGCACAGTGTTACATTGATCATAGATTGCATAGACATTGTCTTTCCTGAGAATGCACCATTGAAATCTTGTATGAGTTCCTTTTTTATCCAATGCGGCGCGATGATCATGGCGTCCACAGAGAGCCCAAGGTTTCCTCACTTTAATGTAGATTTTGTTCCCCCGCTCGAGATTTGTCGATAGAACTGTTTTGGTATTAGACAGCGGTGTTAGCTTGCACATATTTGCTTCATTTAACGAATTTTTGTCATGATTAACATAGATGAAGTGAAACATTGCACATTATTGTCTCAATGTTTGCAACTTAGCCGGAAAAGGCCTAATGATTATAATTTCATACATGACAGGAAGATTTCGAACTCAAAATGTTGAAGAGGCAAAAGAAGAAGGCCCCTGTGGTCGAGGATGAGCCCGACGTGGAGGTTGTCACCAAAACCAAATACATCTATGAGGACACCAAGTGCATATCTGGTGTAGAGCCTAAGTACCAATGGCGAGAGATATACAAGTTGATCACGCACCAAGAGGTGCCTGATATGGGCTTGGAAGAAGAAGGGATATACGCCAATATAGAGAGATCTTCACTGATGAACATTGCCACAAGACCAGAGCTTTTCCCATGCTCTGAAGTGATTGGTTGGATTCTGCCCCGGGAGGATGTAACCACTATGATCCTGGAGAATGTTGACAAACAAGGCTATGCTGCCTATAGCCCAAGATATGTAGCCCTCGCCTACCACCTGCCAGAAGCACAAATATTTTTTTTCTGGCGATTTGTTAAAAAACATTAGAATGGACCTTGTTGAGACCCTTAAAAGAATGTTGTTGTCTGGAAGACATTTCAGAACCAGGCCTACGGGAGAGTATGACACAGCAAGCTTAAGGGCCCCATACAGGTTCATCGCGTTAATGCTTAACAGGATTTTTGGGAGAGCTCATGGCAAGAGCTTCAATTTGGAGTGGAGCCAATTATTTTTTATGTTGCAACCCAGGGGACCATTTTCAACTGAGATAACATAGTTTCAAATAGTATTTCAGCCTGCATGGCCTCAGCTTTGGGAGGAGTGTCCCAAAAGAGGTCTGAATTTTACATGAGTTCCATACTCGTCGATTGTATATTGTGCAATCAACCTTTCCCCAGCCTAAGGTGCATCTGGGATAAGGAGAGGATGCCTGTTTATTCTGCATATAAGCCACTATGGGCACACAAATACCATAGTCATTACCAGGAGTTCTGCGAACATTTCATCATGCCACTGTATACTCTCATCTTCCTGAAAGAATGTGACTGCATGTTAGAAGAGGTATTACAGGTAATTGAAGAGTATGCAGATTACTACCTGACTGAGGACGGGCTCTACTTCAGAATTTTTGGACGCTGCAGAGCACCCTCCCTGTTACCCAAATATGCCATAGACTACATCATTCATAAAGAGGTGGTTAGGCAAGTCTTCCTGGATGGCATAGGAAGCTTTTTGTTTGAACATAAGAAAGCTGCCTATCCCCCTTTTCCTTTCAATCTAGGAAGTTATAGGTTTTCCAGAGTGAAGAAAGGAGATGAATTTGTAGAAGAGCTGGAAAGGTTTCATTTTGGTGAGATTCCCTTCCATAGAAATGATTCCCACAGCAAAGTGGCTAAACAATGCAAAGAAAACAATGTCCATTTCGAATACACCCACCATTGGGATAGAGAAGAATTTGTCTTCCACAGTGCATTGAACATGACAACCTTGAGGAGAAGGTTCAAGAAGAAGATAACCACAAAAGGTGGGAAAGGGCAGGATCAACAAGAAAAAGCTAATGAACAAGCCAGGAAACAAAATGAGGAAGCCCAAAGGTTAGCCCAATAGGCTGCAGGGTGGCTACAGGGAGAAGAGGAGGAAAAAAGAAAAGCTGCCCAAGAGGCAACCAAAAAAGTAGAAGAAGATGCGAGAAATGAAGAAGAAGAAAGGAAAAGAAAGCTTGATGAGGAGCTTAAGAGATAGGAAGCAGAGAGGGTGAAGCTGACCCAGTCAACGACAGAACAGTCACCCTCTGACACAGCTGGCGGTCAGACCTAGGACATAGAGAACCCTGAGGTTCAGGACCCAGAAGTACAGCCTGTCAGCATACCTAGACAGTCTATGGTCCCCACACTCAAACTGGTCCCTTTTGTACAGAAGGAAGGGGAAGAAATCCCTGATTTTAACACCATATTCTATGACAAGGAAACCAAGAGGATAGTGAAGAGGACTGAAAAGAAGGTTACAATAGGAGGTCTGTCCGAGAAGATGATAACGGATACAACCGTGGTATATGGGACAGACCGAGATCCCAGATTCACCATTCGAGCAGGAGCTGCATTGATCCATGCCTCAGAGGATAATGTGGAAAAAATCATGACAGATCTAGATCAATCCAAGAAGTCTTCTGCTCAATTGAAAGACACATTAAGGAAGGAGAGAGAAGAAAACAACAAGCTGAAGAGAAAATATGAGGACATGCAAAAAGAGATGAGGTATTCAAAGGATGAACTGCAGGTTCTCCAAGCATAAAAGAGGTCTATGGAAGCTACACAAGAGTGTCTGGAGAGAGTGTAGCAAGAGTATCAAGAGCTAAGGGTGGAGAAGGAATAGCTGCTGGAAAGAATAGAAGACTTAGAGTTGCAAAAAACCACCTTGGAGGCAAATGAGAACCAAGCTCAAGAACAAGAAATGAAACTTCAAGAGCAGATCTCTTCTCTAACAACCGCTTTATAGGAAGCAAGAGAGCAGCAGGTTGACCTCAAACCTTTCAAAGAACATGTGCTGGCACAAAAGGCCAAGATGCTTCACCTGCAGAATGCCATAGAAGAAGAGAGATGCAAAGTTTTGCAAATAGACGGCCGATTAGAGGAAATTCTGGAGACTTCCTCTTATTTTGTTAATAGGTCTCAGGATGTCATGGAAGTCCTGACAGTAAGAATGGTGAGGCTGGAAAATAATGAAGAAACTCCTACAGAGCTGCCCTCGAAAGGTCGACAGGCCCTTTAGCAGGATTATGACTTATTGGAGTTTGCTATAAACACAGCAGAAGATTTCAAAAAGACTGTTAGAAAAATAAAAGGAGCATGCACAGAATTCTTCAGAGGGCTCTTGATTACCTATAATCGGTGCCAAATAGAAGCTGAGCAGAGGCTAGATGTTTTTCCAGACCACAACTCGTTTGTGGAGATTTCGCAGAAGCGGTATCAAGAGGAAGAAGCTAAAATACAGCACATTAAAGCCGTTGACGACCAGATCTTAAGGAGTGAAGTGGATCATTCCACCATCAATGTGTATCTATTCGAGGACCAGCCTTGTTTGAGTGCGGCCATAATTGAGTCCATCAAGAACCAAGCTAGGAAGTTTGAGATAAACATTCAATTTTTGGAACCTTGTGTGTTTGAAGGCATCGCCTCTGAGGCTTTGGCGTGGAAGAAATTTCTGAATACCCAAGTGGGGCCCTCCTCGTAAAGGATTGTTCACTTTTTTAATATGTAACGATTTTTTAAACATTTGAGGAATATGTTGGAAGGCAAGGAGTTGGGAAGCCCAAGGGTTATTCGTGGGCAGCCCAACAGTCTTTTACTTTTTGTATAAATCTAGAAGACTTAGAAGAAGAAGGGGCTTTTTCCCATTTAGACATGTAAAGAGATATTGTAAGAAGAACTACTTTTTCTTTGCAATAAAGAATTATTGTTTGCCTGTCGGAGAAAGTTTGGTGGGACGTTCAAATGCTATGCTATGGATTGGTGAAAGATGAACTATTTCATTTTTCCAGTTTTGTCCATTAACTGTGAGATCGTTCTAACTTTTAGAGCCTATGTTATTGCTTGAATGATTTCTGGTTTACTCTGTGAAATTACCACCATGAGTAATGCATGTTGTTCATAAACAATTGGATATCTGATTGTCTAAATATTTTTAATCGTTCATGTGTTGTAGGAAGGAATATCAGCTATCTGTAATTTCTCTTTATAATGCATGCACAACACACATTACTCATAAATAAGTTACAATTTGGTTCCCTGGGGATCGATAGATAGATAGATAGTTAGTTTTACTTTATTGCTGCATATGTGATTTAGATGCTGGTGAGTTCTAAGACGAGAGGTAAGAACCTGCGCATCACGTTGTGACTACTCCTTGCATCCTTTATCACCCTGCATGGTTAATTAGGCATGTGCATATCATACTTTAAGTCAAAATAAAAAAATACACACGGTGGACCGGGCCGCAACCTGTAAAACCTTTGTTTTTGTTACTTGACCTACGGTAGCCGGACCGCAAACCGGACGGATTCCCTATACCAAACAGTCACGGGCTAGTTGGGAACATTGACTAGGAGAATCCATTACTGTTGTTTCCTGCGAATTTCCAGGCCTCAACAGTTTCTGAAGCTAGAAGGAGGGCCGCCAGTGCATGGTTGGTCGTGGAAACTTATTTTCCCAAGATTACTTCACCAGCAGATATTTGGAAGCTTTTGGCTTAACCCAAGTACTCACAGGCTTTGTTTTTTCCCTTGAATCAAGTAAGCCCGATTTCACCTTGCGTTGCTCTTTGCTCAAACTCTTGTTAGTTCACCTTTGCTCATGGCTGGTATAAATGTGAATCAGCCCAACCCACTGTCGTCTTGGAGAGATAGAACACCTTTGAACCTAACACATCCTTTTCATAACCTACCTCAAGCTTTTGATAAGCTGCTACCTAAGTTTGATCCCGAGGAAAAGACTGTTGTAGATGACCACTTGCAAAGTTTCTATTTAGCAATGGAGGGGTTAAGGGCTGGAGAGTACGAGGATGTGGTCTACAGATTGTTCCCGCATACCCTGAAAGGAGTAGCAGCATCCTAGTATTTCAGTTTTCCTACAAACTCTATTCCGGATTGGGACACCTTCGAACGGGTTTTCAGAAGTAAATACGCAGCCCAAAAGACACATGCCTCACTAATGAAAGGTTTTGGTTTGTTAAAAAAAGAGAAGGATGAGAAGGTGCATCATTTTACTCAAAGGTTTTCAACATACCTAAAGAACTTCTCTGAAACTGACAGACCCTCAGACAAGATCCTAATTGAATATTATACCTCAGCCCTAGGACCTGAGCTGGCCATGTTTGCCAAAATGAAAGCCAGACCTACGTTGGGAGAGACTTATGAAGAAGCAGAAAGGGTAGAGGCTGAAAAAGAAAGTATAGAGGACTATCCCGATCTACATGAATAAAAAACTACCAGGAGGATATCCTTATTGCTGTCTAAACCTAAAGAGGAACAATCACATGATTTTTAGGGAATGCTGAAAATGATTCAGAAACTATCCAACTGAATAATAGATCTGGAGAAAGAAAGGGAAGTTCAGAAAACTTACAAACCCTACTACTAAAAAAGAGAGGATAGCAACCAATTGAAAATCCCTCCACCAAATTCAACATCGATGAATATAACAGAGGTAGGGGGGGATAATTTCTGCACTTTTCACCAACAACCTCATTCTGAAAAGAATTGTCCTCAATGGTTAAATTCGATGACATTGGTGATGAATAAGCTTCTAGACTCTAAATTGACTAAAGACAGTGGTAAAGAAGAAGAGAAAAACCAGACCATAGGGAAACAAGATAATGATACCATGTTCTTATGGGATGGCGTCTCGCTTTTCAACACAGAAGAGAACACTCTCAAATCTGAATACACACCAACAGCAACAAAAGATACAGACCTAACAATTAAGGACAATGCAATAATTTCAAAGATTAAAAAATTGCAGGAGAATGTCAAGAGACAGGTAGATGTGAATGTTGAAGATAAAACACCTAAAGTCACTACTCTCAACCAGGAAACAGAGCCAATCAATGAGTTTGTCACACCTGTGGAAGGTTTTGATGAAGGAAACACTAAAGAAATTAAGGAGATTAAAGAAGATATACCCACTCAAAACCAACCGGGAGAAGAAGACATAGAACCAGGTTGGGAAGAAAAAGCTGAAACCCCGCCTTTTCTTTTGAACCTAGAAATGCTGAATCATAATGTGCATAATTGCTTGGTAGATTCTAGATCATCGGTGAATGTTATGCCACTTGAGGTTTGAAAAAATATTAATGGAAAGCCAGAGCCCACAGCCTAGGAAGTAGTGCAATTAGATAGAATAGGTGTCAATGTAGTGGGAGAAATAAACAATGTTCTCATTCGCTTTTCTGTAAATAACAAGATATGTCAATTTATTGACATTATGGTGGCTGACATACCTGATGGGTATGGGCTTATTCTGAACCGAGATTGGTCTGCCAGATTAAAGAGTTATTTTGCTTCAGGCTGGTCTCATTTATGGTTACCTCTTAAGGGTACCCCTAATCGGATTAAAATTTTGAGGGAGCCTCACATGAAGCATACTGTCACTAAGTTGGGAGAAGGTAATGAATCTGCTAATTCTGTCCTGGGAAATTATCTAACCGAGCTTAAGCTAAGACATCATACATCAAGAAAGGCCAGTTCTATGATTGACAATCAGCCTGAGCTCCTTCGATTTCCTCAAGCTGATAAAGGTGACTGTAGACTAGTAGACATGGTTTCGATTTAAAAAATGGTACACTTAGACCATGGATAGGTTTTTTGGCCTACACTACAGCCTAGCCCTTTAACTCGCTAGATTGAAGAATTTTAAGGGTGGGCACACATTTTGTTTTCTTCTTTGCTTTGTACATAAATAAATTGATGTGTTTTTCTTTAATTCTTTGATGCTGTTTTCTTTTGTCTATTGATTTGATGTTGTTTTCTCTTGTTTTAATGCTTTGTTATTAGTTCTTTTGGTTTTGAATAAAGAGGCAAACTTTTGGTTGCAATGGAAACATCAGGGTTCTTAATTAACTAAAATCTTGAGTAAAAGACTGTGCTTTTAAAACATAGAATGTCTTCTAGTAGCATTGTTCCTAATTGGCCATGCATTCATTGAAGTCCTACTTAACCCCTGTAAATAACTCAAAATTAAGAGGTCTGGAATACTATTTCGAGGCTCCATCAATTTCACATCTAAAATGTGCAATGGAGTGACAGCAAAGGACCCATGGAAAGGAAGCAAGGTAAGCAGTATATCATATACAAATGATCCCATGCCATGATTTCAGAAAAGCTAAAAAGCTATCACGAGCCAAAACTCCTTAAAGAAACAAGACATATCAAAGCAAAGTATCAAAAGCATGAATTTCAAATTGCCAAAAGTTCCTCTCCGTCCGTGAGATGAAAAGTAAATTCTTCTCTCACACAAAAGGACACTATGGATAGAGGAGCCTGAATAAAATTTAAAAAGAAAGGCAGATGGAGGACTCAAAAGAACTAAAGTTCAAATGGCACAAAAAGTGCAGTTGGCATGGGAATGAGGAACAAAGGGATAGTGTTGTTTACTATATGTTACAATCCTGTGGTGTCCAAGCTAGAAACTACCTAAAGACGGGTAAAATAAATCTCACTTATTAGGCCTCAAAAGAGTTATTCAGACTTGCAAATATTTCTGATGTCACCCTTTCCCAAAGAATGGACTACTTCTCAATGATTTAAATGCATGGGTTGGCCAGCTTAGGAATACAAACATATAGAAGATTTCAATTTTGAGCTAGACAGTCTTTTACTGGGAAGGAGTTAAGTCAGAAATCTGGGGTTCACTAGGTAGTCTCCAATAGTTGCAACTGCAACATTTTCCCAAAATTCAAAAAAATTCAGGACCCTCCTTTTGCTTATATCGGTTTGATTTTCTTCTTTGATTTGATCTGATGATCCTTCAGAAAGATTTTTTCTAATGCTTGAATTGATCCACCACTTGTTTAAATTTGTCTTTTTCCTTTGAATGCATTTTCAAATGATTGAATCGGAAGTTTATTTGCTTATTCTCCTGCCGTTGCGGAGAGATAATCCGCTTTAGCTTCGATATTTGCCTCCGACGCATTTGTCTCAATCGACTAATTTTTTCTTTTCCCGTCGGAACACCTTGTTACTTCGTTCTTCGCAGTTGCGGATGGAAGATTGCGAAGACTCCCAATCATCACTTTAATTTTTCAGACCCCGCATTTTTTTTTCGCCGCTCCTTAATCCTTAGGCTTTTGCCGTTGCGGCTGCCGAAAGCACTATCCTTCCGGTCATTTAGTTGATTTCTCTTCCGATGTAGATTTTTTTTTCTATTGCAAACGGTGATGTCCTTTATGACTCCACCGTTGCGGCTCCCTTTTCCATTGTTTATCTGATGATTAGTCTTGCGAAGCTCCGACCCAGTTCTCCCCACGGATAGCCTAGTGGTTTTCCTGCCTGACGTTGTGGAAAGAAATATCCTTATGACATCCGATCCGTTTGTCTTCCGCCGTCCGATTTTATTTGTTTCCCGCTGTTTATGGTTGACTATATATATATGGGGGTTTGTTTTATTATTCTATTGTTATTCTTGACTGTTGTGAACTGTCATTATCGTGTGCTGTCATTCGCTCAAGCTCGGTCGGACCCCCATTGTCGGTGTACTCACATTCTAGGTGGCTCAACCATGGAAGCTTGACAGTCTTCTTCCCGTCGGTTATGCAGCGGTGCCAGGTAGGCTCTCGTGTGTTGTCCCATTCCGTTCAAGCGTTTGATAATGTTCTTCTGCGGTTAGGTTTTTCTTTTACGTTCGTTCTTCCTTGACCCCGTCGTTTACTTGCATATATAGTGGGGGTTTTTTAGCGTAATTGTTAGTGGGGGCGTGTTTGGCCCATGGGGTAGTTTCCCTCCACAGCCGTTATGTATTTCAACCCTGCGCTTAGTGTTTGGGGAGATTGGTGCAGACGGCTGTTACGTTGTCCGGGCCAATCTACCCCGTTTGATGATAGGTTGATGAGGGATGGTTTTTCATGGCCTCCCTGTGGTGTTTGGAATGGTTTCCCCCCTTTTTCGTTGCCCGTATCCCTCAAACCAAAGCCGCGCTATTTTTACGCGACGCGGTTCACGGCCAGTTTCGAACCCGATCCGTTTGGGGATCGCATACCACCGCACAGTGTTATATTGATCATAGATTGCATAGACATTGTCTTTCCTGAGAACGCACCATTGAAATTTTGTATGATTTCCTTTGTTATCCAACGCGGCGCGATGATCATGGAGTCCACAGAGAGCCCAAGGTTTCCTCACTTTAATGTAGATTTTGTTCCCCCACTCGATATTTGTCGATAGAACTATTTTGGTATTAAACAACGGTGTTAGCTTGCAAATATTTGCTTCATTTAACGAATTTATGTCATGATTAACATAGATGAAGTGAAACAATGCACATTATTGTCTCAATGTTTGCAACTTAGCCCGAAATGGCCTAATGATTATAATTTCATACATGACAGGAACATTTCGAACTCAAAATGTCGAAGAGGCAAAAGAAGAAGGCCCCTGTGGTTGAGGAAGAGCCCGACGTGGAGGTTGTCACCAAAACTGAATACATCTATGAGGACACCAAGTGCATATCTGGTGTAGAGGCTGAGTACCAATGGGGAGAGATATACAGGCTGATCACACAACGAGAGGTGCCTGATATGGGCTTGGAAGAAGAAGGAATATACGCCAATATAGAGACATCTTCACTGATGAAAATTGCCACAAGGCCAGAGCTTTTCCCATGTTCTGAAGTGATTGGTTGGATTCTACCCAGGGAATATGTAACCACTATGATCCTGGAGAATGTTGACAAACAAAGCTATGATGCCTATAGCCCAGGATATGTAGCCTTGGCCTACCACCTGTCAGAAGCACAAATATTTTTGTCTAACGATTAGTTAAAAAACATTAGAATGGACCTTGTTGAGACCCTTAAAAGAATGTTGTTGTCTGGAAGACATTTCAGAACCAGGCCTACGGGAGAGTATGACATAGCAAGCTTAAGGGCCCCATACAGGTTCATCGCCTTATTGCTTAATAGGATTTTTGGGAGAGCTCATGGCAAGAGCTTGAAATTGGAGTGGATGCCAGTTATTTTTTATGTTGCAACCCAGGGGACCATTTTCAACTGGGCTAACATAGTATCAAATAGTCTTTTATCCTACATGTCCTCAGCTTTGGGAGGATTGTCCCAAAAAAGGTCTGAATTTTACATGATTTCCATACTCGTCGATTGTATATTGTGCAATCAACCTTTCCCCAGCCTAATGCATCTGGGACAGGGAGAGGATGCCTATTTATTCTGCATATAAGCCACTATGGGCACACAAATACCATAGTCATTACCGAGAGGTCTGTGAACATTTCATCATGCCACTATATACTCTCATCTTCCTGAAAGAATGTGACTACATGTCAGAAGAGGCATTGCAGGTAATTGAAGAGTATGCAGATTACTACATGACTGAGGACGGGCTCTACTTCAGAATGTTTGGAGGCTCCAGAGCACCCTCCCTGTTACCCAAATATGCCACAGACTACATCATTCATAAAGAGGCGGTTAGGCAAGTCTTCTTGGATGGCATAGGAAGCTTTTTGTTTGAACATAAGAAGGATTCCTATCCCCCTTTGCCTTTCAAGCTAGGAAGTTATAGGTTTTCCAGAGTGAAGAAAGCAGATGAGTTTGTAGAAGAGTTGGAAAGGTTTCATTTTGGTGAGATGCCCTTCCATATAAATGATTCCCACATCAAAGTGGCTGAACACTGCGAAGAAAACAACATCCATTACGAATACACCCACCATTGGGATAGAGAATAATCTGTCTTCCGCAGTGCATTGAACATGACAGCCTTGAGGAGAAGGATCAAGAAGAAGATAACCACAAAAGGTGGGAAAGGGAAGGATGAACAAGCAAAACCTGATGAAGAAGCTAGGAAATGAAATGAGGAAGCCCAAAGTTTAGCCCGAGAGGCTGCAAGGTGGCTGCAGGGAGAAGAGGAGGAAAAAATAAAAGCTGCCCAAGAGGCAGCCAAAAAAGCAGAAGAAGATGCGAGAAATGAAGAAGAAGAAAGGAAAAGAAAGCTTGATGAGGAGCTTAAGAGATAGGAATCAGAGAGGGTGAAGCTAACCCAGTCAACGACATAACAATCACCCTCTGACACAGCTGGAGGTCAGACCCAGGACATAGAGAACCTCGAGGTTCAAGACCCAGAAGAACCGGCTGCGAGCATACCTGGACATTCTGTGGTCCCCACACTCAAACTGGTCCCTTTTGTATAGAAGGAAGGGGAAGAAATCCCTGATTTTAACACCATCTTCTATGACAAGGAAACCAAGACGATAGTGAAGAGGACTGAAAAGAAGGTTGCAACAGGAGGCCTATCCGGGAAGATGATAATGGATACAACCGTGGTATATGGGACAAAGCGAGATCCCAGATTCACCATTCGAGCAGGAGCTGCATTATTCCATGCCTTGGAGGATAATGTGGACAAAATCATGACATATCTGAAGAAATCCAAGAAGTCTTCTGCTCAGTTGAAAGACAAATTAAGGAAGGAGAGAGAAGAAAATAGCAAGCTGAAGAGAAAATATGAGGACATGCAAAAAGAGATGAGGTCTTCAAAGGATGAACTGCAGGTTCTCCAAGCAGAAAAGAGGTCTATGGAAACTACACAAGAGTGTCTAGAGAGAGTGCAGCAAGAGTATCAAGAGCTAAGGGTGGAGAAGGAACAGCTGTTGGAAAGAATAGAAGACTTAGAGTTGCAAAAAACCACCTTGGAGGCAAATGAGAAGCAAGCTCAAGAACAAGAAATGAAACTTCAAGAGAAGATCTCTTCTCTAACAACCGCTTTAGAGGAAGCAAGAGAGCATCAAGTTGACCTCAAACCTTTCAAAGAACATGTGCTAGCACAAAAGGCTAGGATGCTTCAGCTGCAGAATGCCATAGAAGAAGAGAGATGCAAAGTTTTGCAAATAGACGGCCAATTAGAGGAAATTATGGAGACTTCCTCTTATTTTTTTGATAGGTCTCAGGATGTCATGGAAGTCCTGATAGCAAGAATGGTGAGGCTGGAAAATAATGAAGAAACTCCTGTAGAGCTTCCCTCGAAAGGTCGACAGGCCCTTCAACAAGATTATGACTTATTGGAGTTTGCTATAAACACAGCAGAAGATTTCAAAAAGGCTGTTAGAAAAATGAAAGGATCATGCACAGAATTCTTTAGAAGGCTCCTGATTACCTATAACCGGTACCAAATAGAAGCTGAGCAGAGGCTAGATGTTTTTCCGGACCACAACTCATTTGTGGATATTTTCAGAAGCGATATCAAGAGGAAGAAGCTAAAATACAGCACATTAAATCCGTTGACGACCAGATCTTAAGGACTGAAGTGGATCATTCCGCCATCAATATGCAGCTATTGGAGGACCAACTTCATTTGAGTGTGGCCATAATTGAGGCCATCAAGAACCAAGCTGCGAAGTTCGAGATAAACATTCAATTTTTGGAACCTTGTGTGTTTGAAGGCATTGCCTCTGAGGCTTTGGCGTGGAAGAAATTTCGGAATAATCAAGTGGGGCCCTCCTCATAAATGATTGTTCACTTTTGTAATATGTAACAATTTTGTAAACATTTGAGGAAATTGTTGGAAGGCAAGGAGTTGGGAAGCCCAAGGGTTATTTGTGGGACACCCAGCAGTCTTTTACTTTTTGTATAAATATAGAATACTTAGAAGAAGAAGGGGCTTTTTCCTAGTTACACATGTAAAGAGATATTGTAAGAAGAACTACTTTTTCTTTGCAATAAAGAATTATTGTTTGCCTGTCGAAGAAAGTTTGGTGGGATGTTCAAATGCTATGCTATGGATTGGTGAAAGATGAACTATTTCATTTTTCTAGTTTTGTCCATTAACTGTGAAATCGTTCTAACTTTTAGAGCCTATGTTCTTGTTTGAATGAATTCTGGTTTACTCTGTGAAATTACCACCATGAGTAATGCATGATGTTCATAAACAATTGGCTATCTGATTGTCTAAATATTTTTAATCGTTCATGTGTTGTAGGAAGGAATATTAGCTATCTATAATTTCTCTTTATAATGCATGCACACCACACATTACTCATAAATAAGTTACAATTTGGCTCCCTAGGGATCGATAGATAGATAGTTAGTTTTACTTTATTGTTGCATATGTGATTTAGATGTTGGTGAGTTCTAAGACGAGAGGTAAGAACCTGCGCATCACTTTGTGACTACTCCTTGCATCCTTTATCACCTTGCATGGTTAATTAGGCACGTGCATATCATACTTTAACTCCAAATACAAAAATACACACGGTGGACCGGGCCGCAACCGGTAAAACCTTTGTTTTTGTTACTTGACCTACGGTAGTCAAACCGTAAACTGGACGGATTTCCTATACCAAACAGTCATGGGCTAGTTGGGAACGTTGACTGGGGAGAATCCCTTCCTGTTGTTTCCTGCGAATTTCCAGGCCTCTACAAACATTTTCTAAGGTTGATATTTTCTATAAAAGTCGACCTTCTATCCTATACTAAGCACCAGTTATTTTGTATAAGAATAAAAACATTCTACCAAAACATATAGACATGGTAAATTACCAGCAAATGGCGAGTTGAGAAACAACCATAGTTTATTAAAGTCTAAACCAATTTGAACTATGTAAAAGATATCATAAATGTGTTCTATTACTATACTAGCCAACTTTATAGTTTACTACCATTGATTCGTTGGTTTTTATAAGGATTACAAACGTACATAAACTATTTTGTTTATAGACATACAAGTCTAAAACAAAGTTGAACTTGTAAAGAGTTCATGATTCTACTCTTTACTATGTTATGCAACTTTATAATTGTCATAGCTTGAATTGTTGGTTTAAAAGAGTATAACCATGCATAGACCTCAATGTATTTTAACATATAAAACTATAGTTATTTTATGGTTTTTAACAATTCAACTTGGACTCTTCCATATAACAAATGATTACTATACTTACTAGGGTCAACGTTAATGAAATATGGTTTACCAAACATCCATATCGTGTTATCAATATTACGATATAATGGACATATGATTAGAGATGAGATAATTTCTATGCACGATTGTTTTTGGGATAAACTAAAGTTTAAGTGGTGACACCTTTTGCTAGGTCAACGTTAATTTAACGTTGTTATCCCAATGCTGAACTAACATACCATATCATAAGCACTATATTCAAATTGCAACGTGGTAACAAGGTATATAATATATTTTATGCATCGTATGATAAAAATCATTGTTTAAATGATTGGAAATGTTTGCAATGCAGATGACTATGGAACTCAACCCACGCAGGCTTTGATTTTTCCTGAGACACGTGGTCATCTCGTAGCCATATATTGGAGAATATAAAACTCCTACAACCCTAACACCTTGTCATTCTTCCTCCGCAGTTTAAGCTTGCCTTCCACTGCTCTGCAAGCTTTTCATGGGAGCCGTGGGTTCTTTCTTGCTCCAATTTGCTCCGAGCTTTGAGTGGTTGTTGCTATAGTTGTTAGTGCTTAGTATTTAGGCCATTTCTTTGTAACCATGGGTTTCATCTTGTAAGAGTTGTTGGTTTCTCTACACTTGGCTTGCAGCCTGTCTATAGTCCATTTTTCTCTTTTCTTAGTCTGTCACTGTTGTGCAAAGCTGAGAGTTTATTTGTTGTTTGAGAGTGCTTTGCCTTCATTGTAGGGTTTGGAAAAACTATAAGAACTCATTGCTGTTGGTGGCAGTCTCTCTACAAGACTGCTTGACATTCATGTAACAAGTAATTTATTAGTATTGTTTTTATCATACAGCATGTGTTTTCTATTACAAAAGGGTAAACGTTATTTTAATTACTTCGTGTACTGACACCTTGTAATGAAAACTCCTTGCAGGGGCTTGAGGCTAAATGCACCAACCGTGGAGAAAATTACACCGACTGTCTTCGAAGGTCGTGGCTTTATACAGGTAAGCCATGTGGTCAAATGTTGGGTTCTTTCCCCACTTGTATCAAGGTTGTTGCTTGGAGTAACCCTGAGGTCGGAAGATTTTCTAGGCTCGCCATTAGTTATGAAGTCTCTTTTACAGGTCCTATTTGTTTTTAACAAGTCTTCAAACCCTCGCTAGTTGATGGGTAGACTCGGCCGTGAGTTGAGTGTTGTATTTGGTTTTAAATGTTCATCCTTATGGCTTGTTATTATAAAATAATAGTTTTGTTACGACAGTTCTGTCTTCGAGCTTGGACTCGGTTTACAGTATTACTATTTGATACTCTGTGTACTCAGGGTTTTTACCCTTTTCGGCTGTGAATGAAGTTATTTACTATTTAATGTACTCTGTAAAAGATTATTGTTAATGTTTTTAAGACTGTCACACAGTCATGGTTAATTTATAAATTTTACTCATTTTGCTCGGTAATACGAGCTAGGGTTTTCCTGTAGGAAACCATTGTTTAAACAAATTGTTCAATTTATCTTTAATAAGTTCTGTTAGTTTGTTGATTTGGTTTTTATCTAGTGTTACAGATGTGTTGAGAATAATACCAGTTATAATATTACAGTTGTCTTTTTATTTGTCCTTGATGGACTGTAACAATTTAAATTAGTTTAGTTGTTTATAAAATAAATAATCCAAGTAATCAGATTATAGCTTAATGCTTTTCATTTGTAAACATGATATTTGTTCAGGGTTTCGACCCTGTAATTTATTTTTACAAGTATATCCTGTTTGTAATTTATAAAACAGTTCTTTTTATAAAAAATCATTTATTTAAATGTTAGTTATTATCATATTTTATTTGTTTTATGTAATAAATTACAAATAGAGTTTATTTTGAGTTCTTTGAAAAGATGTATATAAATTATGTAACTTAGTTTTGTTCTTTATAATTTAATTATTTTAATAACACCCCACTTGGGTTCGAGTATTTGTTAGACTTCGTTTAGTTGTTAATACTTGTAAATAAACTAAGTATTTGTAGTTTTAATTCCTTTATTTAGCTGAATGTAATAAAGTCGTTTGACTCGGTTATTTTTATGGCATATGCTAGAGGTTAATAGAGACACATAAGGAAAAACATATATATAGCATAACACAGTTTACCCTCTTGCATATTTTGATTTCAATAAAAAGAATAATGTACTGTGTATAAGCATAACAACTTATCAACTAGGGTAATTTATTAATATGATAATCCTTCTACCTGTTAATGATTTATTGCTATTTCTTTTCCAGCATACTTACATAAACAAGCCGGTTAAATAATAAACATAGCTAAACAAGTTATTGTTCTTTTCTAATAATAATCTACATACATAAATAAATTACTAGCTACTATAAAATACATAACATATCTAATCATATCAGTCTCTTATCACTTTCTTCATCTACTTTACATACTCTGTCTGTGCTGGAGTACAGCCTAGTCCTTCCAGACGTGGACAAACACATATAAGAATTATTTTCTATCTATTTTAGATTCATTCTTTCAATAAACAAAAAGATTACTAACTCTAACAGTTCACAACTAAACATTTAACATTCATTAATCAGTCATATTCAAATTTTACTATCTAACACATTAACACAATAGAATGTAGAACCTGATTTATATGGACAACAACAGTGTTAGAAGGTTGTTCCTCCCTACCAACTCCTGGAGAGCGCTCAAACAACGCTTCCTCAGGACCCCCGAGCCTATTCCTGGTCTCCTTGGATGAGAACTGGTGAAGCAAGCAAACAATAGACTAGTCCAATGACTCAATAATCACTCTGCACTCAGTAATAATATCCTTCAGCTGAAAAGATGCACTAGATCACTTAGCAGTTAACCCCTCAAACCCTTTCCACAAATTCCTTTGCCATTGAATTTCTCTGAAGTACATTCACCTGAATGATCACTTCCATAGAATGAGCAGCCTTAGCTCTCTTCAATGCGAATTATTATAAAGATTTCCCAGGTCTTTTGGGTTAGTTGTCATTAATTGAGCCACCTGCTCTGATCCCACTTTCTTGGGGGATCATGACCCCAAATGTATGGAGGTTGCCACCTACAACAGTTGGAAGTGGTTTGAGGATGCTTCCACATGTTTGTTTGCTCTCCACCTAGTCTCCTCCACCAATTTGACTAGTAAACACTCTTTTAACAACTCTCCTAAGATATTGTCTCCACTTTTATTTATTTATAATTAAAATATTCAAAATTACATTCAATATCCTTGAATCTGCTGAGTCATCAATTACAACTTAGCATAAAATTTAACATATTGTCTCTAAATAAAATCAAATAAGATAAAATTATTTTTACAAAATTGGGGCATGTGACATACACACCCCCTTACAACATAACATCGTCCTCGATGTTACTTATTCTTCATCCTCAGAATTCCCCTAGAAGAATTGGATATGCATATCGCATATTGCTTTCCAATTCCCAGGTGGATTCCTCTGGACTAAGATGTTTCCATTGCACCTTCACCTGTCCAATGGTGCGGTTCCAAAGTGTGATCTCCCTCTACCCGAGGATACAGTCCGGTTCCACCAAAAATATCCTTCTGATTCCACCTATACATCATTCTAGTTGACAATATGAGTAGCATCATGAACATATTTCTTTAATACAGAAATGTGAAAAACATTATGTACTCTTAAATTTGGTGGTAATGCTAATTGATAAGCTACTTGTCTAATCCTGGACAGAATTTCAAATGGACCACAGTAACGAGGTGCTAGTTTTGCACAACTCCCCAATCTCAGAGAGCTATTTTTGGGCCTTACCTTGATGAACACATGTTCACCTACCTGAAACTCCTTTGCAGTTCTTTTTAAGTCTCCTTGACTTTTTGTCGATCCTGTGCAACTTTCAGATTACCATGTACCTACTATACAATTTCTTCCATTTCCTTTAACAGTTCAGGACCTAAAACCAATCTATCCACTGGATTACTCCAAGAGATAGGAGTATTACATTTCCTTCCATACAAAATTTCGAAAGGACTAAATCTGGCTGATGTCTGATAATTATTATTATAAGCAAATTCTACTAGATGCAAATAATCCTCCCATTTACCTGACTGGTCTTTCACATACATTCTTAGTAAATCTTCCAGTACTTGGTTTACTCTTTCAGTTTGTCCATCTGTTTGAGGATGGAACGAAGTACTAAAATTTAATGTAGTGTTTAATCCTTTAAACAGAGACTTCCAAAAGTTTCTTGTAAATTTAGGGTCTCTATCTGAGATTAAGACTTTTAGTATTCCATTCAATCGGAAAATCTGTTTTAAAAAGATATCAGCTATGTTTGCAGCTTTATATGTAGTTTTAACAAGTATAAAGTGAGATGCTTTACTTAACTTATCGACTACTACCATGATAGAATCATTTAAATTCTAATTTCTAGGCAGTCCAGTAACAAAATTGAGACTGATTATCTCCCATTTCCAACTGGGTGTTGATGTTCAGTTTTCACCTGCTGACATTCAAAACACCTAGCGATATATTATGCTACTTCAATCTTCATATTTGGCCAAAAATATTCTTTTCTTAACATAGTTATAGTCTTTTGATAGCCTGGATGACCTGAGTATGGAGTTTTGTGGATTTCATCCAAAATTAACAGCTTGAATTTAGGTACGTTAGGCACATACATTCTATCTTTATACAGTAAAAATTCTTTTTCATTCAAACTGTACCCTTTACTTAAGCTTTCTGTTGGATTTTCTTTAGTTTTAGCTTGTAAATTTTGGTAAATTTCATCTTGTTCTATTCCTGCTTTAAGCTATTCATTCAAATCTATAGTATAAGTGCTGATAACTGCTGCAAAATCAGCCTTGCATTCCTACTTAATGCATCAGCAACTTTATTTTATTTACCTTTAATGTGCTGAATTTCGAAATCATACTCACTTAGAAAAGCTACCCACCTAGCGTGTCTGGCATTTAGATTAGGCTGATCTAACATATAATTTAATCCTTTATTATCGGTCATTAAAATAAATTTTCTGCCAATTATGTGATGTCACCACATCTTTAGAGCATGTATAATAGCTGCTAATTCCAGATCATAAGTTGCATAATTGTTTTCATGAATTTTTAATTTTCTAGACTCATAGGCAATAACATGCCCTTCCTGAGTTAGAACACCGCCTAAACCGTCATTACAGGAATCAATGCACACTACAAATTCTTTATTTGGATTAGCTATTCTTAAAATAGGTGCACTGGTTATTAAAGTTTTTAACTTTTTAAATCTTTCCTCACATTTTTTATTCCATTCAAACTTCTTTCCCTTCTTCTGAAAAGAAGTTATCGGGTTCACGATCCTCAAAAAACCTTCAATGAACCTCTGGTATTAACCGGTAATTCCCATGAAAGATCGAACATTAGTTACATCCTTAGGGATTGGCCAATGTTCGATTGCCTTTATCTTTTCGGGATCTACTAAAATCCCTTCCTTGGTCACCACATGACCTAAGTACTGAATCTTATCCTTGAAGAAATCACATTTACTAAACTTTGCAAAGAGTTGATGATCTCATAGCTCTTGCAAAACAATTTTTAAATGTTCTTCTTTAGTTTTTGAATAGATTAAAATGTCGTCGATAAACACTACCAAAAACTTATCTAGATACTTATGCATAACGTTGTTCATTAAACACATGAAAACAGTTGAGGCATTAGTAAGCCCCAATGGCATAATGACCATATCGAGTTCTAAAAGCCATCTTAAAGATGTCTTCATCTTTAATCCTAACTTGATGATATCCAGACCTTAAATCTATTTTCGAAAACACCGTGGCTCCACGTAGTTGATCAAACAGATCATCTATGCAGGGCAACGGGTATCGATTTTTAATGGTCATCTTATTCAACTGACGGTAATCTATGCAAAGTCGCATGGTTTCGTCCTTTTTCTTAACGAAGATGACAAGTGCCTCCCAGGGAGACACACTGGGTCGAATATACTTTTTATCAATAAGTTCTTTTAGTTGAGAATTTAATTCATTAAGTTTGATTATGTTCATTCGATAAAGGGCCTTTGACTGGTACTGCACTAGGTACCATCTCAATGGTAAAATCCAGTTCCCTTTTCGGAGGTAGTCCTGGAATTTCTTTCGAATATACATCAACATATTCTCTTAAGGCTAGTATGTCTTCCAATTTTAATTTATATTTCTTAATTAGACTCTCCTCATCAGTTACTATTACTGCATAAGCTTTACAACCCTTCCTAACAACTCTCTTAAGTTGTAGAGCAGAAATCTACCTTATGGTGGTTTTTCTGGGGATTCATTTTACACTTACTGGTTTTCCATCACTGTTTAAACATCTGAAAGTTTTATCATAACAATTTAAAATTACCCTATGTTGTTCTAACTAGTCCATACCGATCAGTAAATCATAAGAACCACGAGAAAATACATTAATCTTTACAACAGTTTCAAAATGATCCATAACTACTGCACATTCTTTTATAAAACAAGTTACCTTCCTTTTAGCACCAGTCGCTAACTGAACCAACCAATAATTTTCAAATTTTTCAACAGGTAACTTACATTTTTCTACCATTTTATGTGCAATATAACTAAGACTAGCTCTAGGATCAATTAAAATAGTTACAGGGGTTTGATTTATCATACCTTCTACTTCCACCATGGAAGTCTGATATTCTGCTTGTCGATTCTCCAAAGTTGCGTTCATTCTGGGCATAGTCCTTACTAATTCTGTAATATTCATATCCTCCTGTATGGTATGAATATTACTGACAGTCTTTTTTCGATTAGGACAGACTGAAGCATAGTGTGGGCCATTACACTCTCGGCACTTTATAGGTTCTTTGCGTTCAAAATTCTTGGTGTAATTACCATGGTTATTAGCAATTGATTTACCCTTAGAATTATTCTGATTGTTTGGAGAGTTATTCTTATTTCCTTGGCAATTCTTATTAGGTTAATTTCTGGCCTTGTTGTTCTTAGAATTTTTGTTGGGCACAAAATCTTTCTTCTTTTGATCATACTGGTTGTTATTTTTCTTAGCCTTCCAGTTGGCCATGCTTTTCTTCTTCCAATTCTGTTCAAAACGGAAGTTACCTTTCCTCATAGCTTCTTCTAAGGCCTTTGGATTGTCATATTCAATCCTATCCTTAATATGATAAGGTAGACATCTGAGGAATCATTGTACCTTTGGTCTCTTATCTACAAGGTATGGTACATACCTAAGTATACTTAAAAACTTGTTCTTTAGATCTTTCATTGTCATTGATCCTAATTTAAGTTCATAAAATTCTTTTTCTCTCTCTTCGTAATATTGCTCAGACATAAATTTCTTTTTAAAGTACCTCTTAAAGGTACTCCAATTTACATTCTTCTCTTTAATTCCTTTAATTCTCTTCAAGTCCTGCCGCCAAATATCAGCCTTTCCTGAGAGATTGTAAATAGTCATTCCAGCCTTTAATTGGTTAGAATAGTTATATATCAGGAAATACTTCTTCATCTCAGATAACCAGGATTCCGCTTCCTCCCCCTTCTCAGTCTCTCCATTGAATGTTCATGGTTTTATCTTTTTGAATTCCCGAGAAAATTTTCTCATAAGGTTTGTATTTCCTCTTTTCAGTGTAATGATTATCATCACTACTATCACTAGTAGAAGGGAAATTCTGTTGTTCACCAAACACCTCTAAATATGAACTACTTTCATTTTTAGTATGTTTCATCTTTTTAGATTTACGTTGATGATTTGTATCTTCTAATTCAGTTCTTCTACCCCCACCTTCAGTTTGAAACCTTTCTGTTAGGATCCGATTCAGCTCCTTCTAAGCCCTCAGAATCCTTTCATTCTCTCATTTTATAGATTCCATTTCAGATTTTAGGTCTTTTATAGTTTGTAACAGTTCTGAGGAATTGGTAGTTAAATCCTCTAGTATAGGATCTCTTGGTAAGTTTTCTGGTTCAATAAATGGAGATACCTCCTCTGCATATTCTCCCAACGTTTCCATGCCTTTTTGTTAAACTTCAGAAACAATTTCTCTGTTGAATAACATTTAAAAGAAAATACATCAGCATAATAATTCAATTTATTATTTCATAAAAGCTATTTGGGCTTCGTCAAGGCCTAGTGTTTGAACCTTGTGCTCTGATACCACATGTCAAAACCCCAAATTTTCACAAAAATTTAAAATTTTGAGATAACATAAAATTCTAAATCTATGGTTTACTAACAGCTAAAGGTTAGCAATAAAAGAAATAGTCAAATGATTAGTATTACATAATCTCAATTACGTTAACTAAGCAGTTTCCTTTTTGTAATTTTTAAAACAGTTATTTTTATAAATAATCATTTATTTAGTTATTATCATATTTTATTTGTTTTATGTAATAAATTATAAATAGAGTTTATTTTGATTTCTTTGAAAAGATGTATATAAACTCTATAACTTAGTTTTGTTCTTTATAATTTAATTATTTTAATAACACCCTACTTGGTTCGAGTATTTGTTAGACTTCGTTTAGTTGTTAATACTTGTAAATAAACTAAGTATTTGTAGTTTTAATTCCTTTATTTAGCTGAATGTAATAAAGTAGTTTGACTAGGTTATTTCTACTGCATATGCTACAGGTTAATAAATACACACAAGGAAAAATATATATATATAGCATAACACAGTTTACCCTCTTGCATATTTTGATTTCAATAAAATAATAATGTACTATGTATAACCATAAAATCTTATCTACTTGGGTAATTTATTAATATGATAATCCTGCTATTTTTTTTCCAGCATACTTACATAAACAAGCTGGTTAAACAATAAACATAGCTAAACAGGTTATTGTTATTTTCTAATAATAATCTACATACAGAAATAAATTACTAGCTACTGTAAAATGCATAACATATCTAATCATATCAGTCTCTTATCACTTCCTTCATCTACTTTAAATACTCTGTCTATGCTGGAGTATGGTCTGGTCCTTCTAGACGTGGAAAAACACAGATAAGAATTATTTTCTATCTATTTCAGATTCATTCTTTCAATAAACTAAAAGATTACTAACTCTAGCAATTCACAACTAAACATTTAACATTCATTAATTAGTCAGATTCACATTTTACTATCTAACACAGTAACACAATAGAATGTAGAACCTGATTAAGATGGACAACAATAGCGTTAGGAGGTCGTTCCTCCCTACCAACTCCTAGAGAGTGCTCAAACAGCGCTTCCTCAAGACCCCCGAGCCTGTTCCTAGTCTCCTTGGCTGAGAACCGGTGAAGAAAGCAAACAATAGACTAGTCCAATGATTCAATAATCACTTTGCACTCAGCAATAAGATCCTTCAGTTGAAAAGCTGCACTAGATCACTTAGCAGTTAACCCCTCAAACCCTTTCCACAAATTCCCTTGCCATTGAATTTCGCTGATGTACATTCACCTGAATGATCACTTCCTTAGAATGAGCAGCCTCAGCTCTCTTCAATGGGAATTTTTATAAAGATTGCCTATGTCTTTTGGGTCAGTTGTCATTAATAGAGCCACCTACTCTTCTCCCACTTTCTTGGGGGTTCATGACCCCAAATGTAGGGAGGTTGCCACCTGCAATAGTTGGAAGTGGTTTGAGGATGCTACCACATGTCTGTTTGCTCTCCACCCAGTCTCCTCCGCCAATTTGACCAGTAAACACTCTTTTAATATCTCTCCTAAGCTGTTGTCTCTACTTTTATTTATTTATAATTAAAATATTCAGAATTACATTCAATATCCTTGACTCTGCTGAGTCATCAATTACAACTTAGCATAAAATTTAACATATTGTCTTTAAATAAAATCAAATAAGATAATATTATTTTTGCAAAATTGGGTCATGTGACAATAGTGTTGTCTCCCTAGCAACAAGGTGAGTTCCTCGTAAGGGAGAGCATGGAAGCTATACCTCGAATTTTACCTTCTTGGGTGTCGATACATGTATTTGATCCGAGGTCTCTTTGTTTTGTTAAGTATTTTGTTGTTAATTAAATGTGTAAGGGGTGTACTTCATACGTTTCTTTCTTTTTTATTCACAGAAATCGTGAAGACCATACTTGGTTGGAAAGAATCATAGGTTCCTTAGTGTGTGCTAGTGGGAATACATAAGTGATAAAATAAAACAGTATTGTTTCAATCAAGTGAAGTCCTAAAAAAAATGACGGAAATTGTAATTTGATCTCTAAACAAACTTGTGATGCTTGCAAAAATAAATGTTTAGTGTGCATAGGAGGTATTTCACCCTTAACTTCCTTTTCTGATTCACATAAATCATGAAGATCATACTTGGGAAGGGAAGGGGTTTTAGGTCCTTGCCTGTGTGCACAAAGTAGATGCTACAATACTTTAAACTAAGGATGTTAAAGCAAAAGCAAAAACCATATGATGTCCCAAACACTAGTGACAACAATGAAGTCCTTGGGGAACCTCAAACTTGGTTACCTAAGTTGATTTAGAGGGATGATACCTTTACTCCCTAATATTAGTATAGGTGGGCTAATTACTAAAGGAAAAGGTAACCATTGTAAGCTAATCAATTTATAATTCATTAGTGAGCAACTAATGGGCTACAAATTGTTGTGCAAATAGATTAAAAAACAAATAAATGATAGACAACATGGATATACAATTTAAAATCACACTGCAGCATTGTAGAAACACTTATTGGTGCACTATAGTGCGAGAACAATGAAGAAAAATAGAGTTGTTTCATGACAAAGAATTTGCATGGAGAAAGTATGTTAAAACGCATGGTCAACACATCTATCAAAGATTAAAGCATGTAGTTAGCATTCTAAGGACGTCGGGAACCACACGACTGTAAAAATGGTTGACATGGCCAAATGAAGGCCGAATTTTGGACTCATAGGGATGATCCTCTTCACCTACAACACAAAATATACCAGAAATTAACCACACTAAAAACAACAACCTGAACAAAGAGAAATGAACAAAAATGAAGTGGAGTCGCCATCAATATTGTTGAAGAAAAAATGGCACAAGGATGAGAAATATTCCCTATTATCCCTGAAACTTGTAGTCAAGGAAACAATAGTCAATGTGAGTTAGGAAAGCCAAGCACTCATAAGCTACAACAACTTCAACAAACTTAATCTAAGCTAAAATAATGAAGATATGGTTCCTTGAGGAAGGAGGTAAATGAAAAGAACACTATCCCCTCTGAGGAAGGAGGAAAGGGAGATTCAAAAATGATTGGAAAGAGGGGAGTGGTGAGCTAAGGGGAAGCTCAATCAAAATCCTAAGAACATAACTTTTCTAAAAAATCTTCTTCCAATGAGCATGCCGAGGGTCTTCTTTTATAGGCCAAGAAGTGGCCAAGAAATGACAAGATCATAGTGTGAATCTATTAATTCATGTTTTGGCTCCAAAGTAAACCAAGAGGTCATTTAAGGAAACCAAGTGTGTGAGAGCCCAAATTGAAATTCAAATGGGTAATTGGAGCTTTCATGAGCCTTTAATGCATCGTTGGAGGGTGAGATCTGGTCTTTTGTGTCAGATGCACGAATTTCAAAGGAATTTTCACGTTGTAACACGAGTGTTGTTCTAGAAGTGTGCACTGTAGCACATGTAATCGTAGTTGAATCTGTGCAGATATGGATTTTGATTGTTTTGGGGCCATCTTGGACTCAATTTTCTCTTTGGATTTTGTGAAGGTGTCTTTAGTGGTGTGCATGTTATATGTTGATGACACTTTACCATATAAATCATGAAATTGTCGTAGGTGTGCGAGTTTTTTCTAATAACACTCATAATCCTCCTATTGACATGGGGTTTTCTCCTTTCAAATTTATTTCAAATTTCAATGAAATGCTATGATCTTGATGATACAAGGATGGTGGTAGGTGGTTTGTAGCATTCCACATTCACAATTTCTTTATTGTTTTATTACACATGTCAAAACAAAGGAAGATGTGGAACGGGTTTCGATCTTAAATCTTCGATGAATACACTTAATACAAAATTTGGAAGAGAGGGGTCTAAATATTTGATGACTATTTGGACCACACAATCATTTTTAACAAAATCGAACCAGACAAATATGCTTATTTCAACTTAATTCATAAAAAATTTAGATTATGTATTTCTGAAGACACTAATCTCAAAAACTCCCAAATCTATTGTTTTTGCAGTATTTAGAGTTGATCATGGATATCTTCTTCCGTGCGTGACTATTTGGAGATTACCAAAATGAGTTGTCTAATTAGGGGACGATTTTTCCTCTATTTCCGGTTGATTTTTACCTGTTTGGTCATGAATCTTCATGGAATTTTCAAAACTTACAAAACATTGCTAGATCTTACAGAGTCTGGGTGTTTGGGGGTTTCATGTCACATGATTTCATTTATGCACTTAAAATTGCCCAACAAACAACAAAAATTACACGATTTTATGAGTTAAATTCACAGGATTCTGGCTAAAAATCAATAGAAAAATAAAAATCACCCCTAGTTAGACAACTCCTTACCAACATAGTAAATGGTGCATTCAAACCAATTAATATATCTGACACGTGTTTTTGACCTAGATGGGTCTCGTGGCATATTCTCAATAATCTCGTTGCCCTCAACGAACTCAAACCCTGCAGGGTTGTGACAGCTTATGGAGAAAAGCATGTCAAATAATAAATTTACTTCTAGCACAATGGTCTTCGTGCTATTCTCCGATGATGGTGCAGCCATACTTTGCCACTATTGGTAGATTAATATTATTGTTTAATGATCTTGGCGATACAACAATCTTTAAGGCGATTTTGTGGAAACGATCACTGGAGCAAATTTTTACGTGCCAAGTAATCTCAATATTTCACTTGATTAACCGCACCATATTTGTTTCAATTTTTTTGGTGGTGTATTTTTAAACTTATATATTTTTCATTTCACCGCATTTTGAAAGCGATGAAACAAAACTCGACGCATGTTGAGAAACAAAAAAAATAAAAACATCAGGTCTCACCTATACACAACAAAATATATACCTACGGAAAGTAGATTCAATGAAGAAACTAATGGTATCAAGTCTGACAGACGATTTGTAGTGTAAGGCATCCATTTTACCTTCCGAAAATGGAGAAACCTGAAAATTGTGCAGGTTTCAGGTCTCAGAGGTTATTCGGCCACATAACTATTCGACCGAACAATTATTCGGCCGGATAATTCTTCGGCCAAAAAACCAAACGCAAAAAACATTTCGTCGGCCGAAAAAAAAAATTTACGTTATCTATATTTGTATAAGTAAAACGAAATAGACTCATTATTTTCGCACATTTTCATTTCGCATATATTTTATCAAAATATTTTTGAAGGGGTTTTCAGAGGAGATTTCTTTTGCAAAATGATTTTTTTACAAGGTATTTTTCTTCTTATTTATTTCAAAGGGGTACATTGAAAGAGTTTTTTTCCAAGGAACTTTTGCCAAAGATTTTGTGTTTTAAAGTATTTTTGCAACGGAGTTATTTCTTTGCAAGGGGTTTTTTCATAAAGTTTTTTTTCCAAGGCATTTTTGTAAAGTAGGTTATTTCTTTGCAATGGGTTTTTCCAATGAGTTTTTTTTGCAAAAATGTATTTTCCTTCTTATTTCTTTCCAAGAGGTACAATCAAAGAGTTTTTTTCCAAGGCACTTTTGCAAAAAAAATTGTATTCTAAGGTATTTTTGCAAAGGAGTTATTTCTTTACAAGGGGCTTTTTCAAAGAATTTTTTTTTCCAAAGTCATTTTGCAAAGTAGGTTATTTCTTTGTAATGGGTTTTTCTAAAGAGTTTTTTTGCAAGGTATTTTTGCAGAGTTTTTTTTTCCAAAATATTTTTATAAGTTGTTTTTTCAAAGAAGGGTTTTTTTAAAGTATTTTTTCAAAGAGGTTTTTTTTCCAATGGTTTTACAAAGATGATTTCTTTACAAGGTGTTTTTTTTTTCCAAGGGGGTTTTCCAAAGGAGATTAAACAATCATGGGAAATAAGAGAAACCGTAAAAAAAAAGTGATCGTAAACGTGATGACGATGTTAATAGGGAAAAAAAAAAACTCATGAATAGAGCCAAAAGAGAAAGGGTTGCAGAAATGAAAGAGATAATTAAATATATAAGAACATATTTACATGACACTATTGATGAAATGGAAATTGAAAATCATGTACAAGAATAAAAAATGGAAGATGAAGAGACCATTGTTGAAGATGTAAATAGTGATTTACATGCTAATGTTGATGAATTCAATATTGAAGGTCAAAATCAAGATCCAAAAATCGGACCTGGTATGTATATATCATGTATTTTCCAAATTCATTTTTTTATAATGAATTGTATTTTTGGACATATGTTAAATTAAATTTAACTTGATGTATACGTACTTTCACCATTGATGATGAAATGTTAAAAGACATTGATTGTGACAAATATGGAGAAAAAATACCCATACATGTTGCACGATATCGTGCTACAAAAATTTATGATGATATTCTCAAGGATTGTTCAATAGCAGGACAAGCGCAAATTTTAAGATGTTTATTGGTGTCCAAGAAGTTAGAAGGTTCTACGTCATTATTGGTTATTCACAAGGAGACAAAAGAGTTGAAACTGAAAAATAATGTGATAGAAAATATAGGTGATTCAAAAAAAAAATGGAAAATCCAGAAAGAAATATACCAGTGTTGCACATAGATCAATTCAAACAGCAATTGTTTCAAATAGTACTAGACAAAAACATTTGACAACACAAATAGCACAAGCAATTGAAACCTCAAGAAATACATTATACAAACATAGCAAATTCAGAATGAAAATAGATAAAAATGATGAACTTGCTGGTTGGGAAATTATTTGTAGAGAACCTTACAAAGATAAAATGGGAGAAGGTGTTAAAGATATTGTACATAAATATTGGTTGGAACATGCTCGAGTTTCATCAATTTCAAGGGATGTGATACAACAAAGAGTATCACGAAATGTATATGAAATCCATCCAAAAAATATAATGGAAATGACACAAGTACAATTGTTCAATAAATTCAAGGAGGGTCATCGTGGAATTAATATCTCAATCACTACTATTTTGCAACAAAAACCATGGTATGTTAGACCTATTACTATACGAGACACATGTTGTTGTCATTATCATGTGCAATTTCAATTATATTATGGTCACACGTTTCTTGAATTTGGTAAAATGTTTTGGACAAATTCACCACCTATGCCCACAATACGTGAATTCATATCTCAAACTCTATGTGAGAAAAATCACGATGAAGTATTTTATAATAAGAAATGTGTCAATGAAAAACATCATCATCATTGTGGAAATTTGGTTTTATTCCACAATAAATACCCTATCGATAATGATCAATCACTTTCAAATGTAACCATTGATTGGAGAATATATGAAAGCAACAATTATTCTACAAGTTCTAGTGATGCACATTCCAAAATAATTGATTTTCGAGAAGATAAAATATGTGTGACAGATTTTCTCAAGAGATTTGAAAGTGAAATTTATAAATACACCAAGCATTCACATAGAGCACGATGGCAAGACATTTAATTCAAACATTCCCATGAAGTTTTTTCAGCCGAAACAATTTTATCTATGGTTGATTTTCCAGAAAATTACACATTTGTTGTACAGAAAGAGATTCAAAGTGAATACTATCATTCTGACCAAGTTTCAATATTTGTCCATGTTCTATATAGGCATTCTCATCAAGATATTGATGGCATTGAAAGCACGTGTGATAATCGAGATGTGATTAAAGAATATCACTTTTATACCAGCGATGATGGTACACACGATACACATTTTGTTCAACATTGTATTGAAAAAAAATTATATGATTCACTAAAAAGGCGTGAAGTTAAATTCAATGAACATTGGATATGGTCGGATGGATGTGCGGGCCAATTTAAATATTCACGGCCATTTTTTTGGTTATGTTGACTTCATAAAGCATTGAACATTAAACATCGCTAGAATTTCTTTGAAACTAGACATGGAAAAGGTGAACATGATGGTGCAAGAGCATGCATAAAAAGAGCACTTCGAAGATGGAAAATGAACCATTCTTCTAGACAATTCCATTCAGTTGGAAATGTTGTCCAATGGTGTAAATCACATCTAAGCCATGATTGTAGTCAACAATCAAAAGATGTGCGCACGTATGTACACGATTTTTTTAATTTATATTAATTGTCAATTTTAAAAAATGTATGTACTAAAATTGAAGTATATGTATACTAACATTAAAAGTTGTCATTTTTTATTTATCATTTATTGTGTAGGTTTTTTTGGTTTGTTGGGGTCCAAGATATAGATAGATCAATACCATACGAGGCTAGCACCATACATGGGACTAGAGAACTTCACTCTGTTCAAACAAAAGCCTTCTAAAATGTGTTTGCATTTGACAGTAGAAAGCAAACATGTTTTTTTCATATTTGCACTGAGAATGTTGAATCTACAGAAGTTTGTGAAAACATAACAAACAACTACGTAAAACATTGGAAACACACAGAGATTAATCCAAAAGGGAAAATGCCACTAGCAAGCATAGAAGAATTAGAATCAGAAGAAATAGAAATATCATCTGATGGAGATAGAATTTTAGATCTTGTTAGAGAAGGTAATTATCTTCTTGATTGTTCATTGTTGTCCATCACCTTATGTGTATATAGTCAATTTAATTGACTTAAAAACTCTAACGGCAATTGTAATTTGCACAGAAGATGTTTTCACTGTGATTGCACCTTTAGACAATGATGAAAATGTAAAATATTATTTGATGTGATGCACTGAAGGAAATATGAAGTTATTGGAGGACTACGATGATAGCGGATTTACATATGAGAGAGGATCCATCATTTTAAAAGGTTATTTTTTGCAGCAGACCCATATGACTGAAAATTATGTCTACTTTCATGATTATGAACTTGATGTTATATGTTGTCAGTATAGTTATTTAGTATGTGCATCTCAAATAAAATTGGTACAAATTTCATCGAAAAAAAACTTAAAAATAGAAAATGGAAAATGTCCAAATATGAGCATGAACGGATAATTGAGGATGGCATTCCATTGCGATGTTTTTAACTATATCATTTCTTGTTTTATGTTAAGATTGGCTATCATGCTCAAAGATGGATTGATGTTTTAAAATTTAGAATCATTGTGTACTTATTCATTTAGTATGTTATCTTATTAGAATTCAGAATTTAACATTAATTTATTAGAATTCATATTCAAGTTGCTAATGTTACCTTAGTAATAAAAATTATTAGAATTTAGAATCAAGTTGCTAATGTTATCTTAGAATTCATGGATTGAACTTTAATTTATTAGAATTCAGAATCAAGTTCCTAATGTTACCTTAGAAGTCATGGATTGAACTTTAATTTATTAGAATTCAAAATCAAGTTGCTAATGTTACCTTAGTAATAAAAAATATTCCATGTGAGGCAAAGACATATTTCCAATGGAAAGTAATAAATTAAAGTTCTATGACGAGAGATAATATTCTAGTTATGTATATGACCATTATCTAAACTTTGATTATGAATACAAGATGTGAGTTAGGAATATGATTTAAATGTGCAATATTTCAATGTTGGGGTTCCCTTGAATTCAAGAATTTGAGAATGCACCTATCAAAACTTCCTAACATTCCCCACATTCATTCCTAACATTAGATTGCACCTATCAAAACTTCCTAACATTCATTCTCAACATCTCAACACTGAAAATATTTTACATCTACAAACATACATAAATTTAATAATACATATATGTTCATAAATTTAATAATACATGCATTCTTAACATTAGATTGCACCTATCAAAACTTCCTAACATTCATTCTCAACACTGAAAATATTTTGCATATACAAACATACATAAATTTAATAATACATACATTCATAAATTTAATAATGCATACATTCATTCTTAACATTATATTGCACCTATCAAAACTTATTAACATTCCCCACATTCATTTTTAACATTAGATTGCACTTATCAAAACTTCCTAACATTCATTCTCAACATCTCAACACTGAAAATATTTTACATCTACGAACATACATAAATTTAATAATACATACATTCATTCTTAACATTACATTGCACCTATCAAAACTTCCTAACATTCCACATTTCCTAACATTCATTCCTAACATTCTCCACATTGATTCCTACATTCCCCATATTCATTCTTAACATTAGATTGCACCTATCAAAACTTCCTAACATTCATTCTCAACATCTCAACACTGAAAATATTTTACATCTACAAACATACATAAATTTAATAATACATACATTCATAATATGTAAGCTCAATATACATGTATATAATAATAAAAAAACAATATGTAAGGTCAATGTACATGTATATAATCCAAAAAAACAATCATGAACATGTGAGTTCAATGTACATATGTATAATCCAAAAACAAAGCTCCTCAATGTCCAAAACAACTACAATATATATCAACAAAAAAAAAAGAAAAATATAAATAATTCTCTAAATGGAAGTCCACCGCTATCCTCCACTAGGGTCTTCCCTTGAACTCATAACAACCTGCAACATGTATAAAAATAGATTATGAATATCATAAATTATTTAAACAATTTTAAACTAAAATCAAAGCATTGAAATATTAAACTAATATCGAAGAACAATTCAATTATTAACAAAATTACCTCAAATTCTCTATCATCCACTGGAGTCTTCCCTTTGCCTCTAAAAGGTGGAGGAGACCCAAACTGCAACATGTATAAAAGCAATTTATGAATCTTACAAATTATTTAAACTATTTTAAACTAAATTTAAAAAATTAAAATATTAAACTTACAATTCTACCACTATCCTTCAGGGGAGTCTTCCCTTTGCCTCAAAAAGATCGAAGAGACCCAAGCTTCAACATATATAAAAGCAATTTACAAATGTCAAAAATTATTTAAACTATTTAAACTTATATATCAGAGAACAATTCAATAATGAACAAAATTATCTCGATGCCAATATCCACATCCATCAGAGAACCTATATCTTCACCACCAATTTCAATATGTTCTCTTCCCTTAAAATTTAAATTTTGTTAATAAATAAATCATAGTGCAAGCAAAAAAAACTAAGCTTAAGCAATTAACTTAAAACTGAAACAAAACAAAAAAATCATTAGCTCACAATAGATGGAAAATCATCTAAAAAGTTCGAATCTAAAGAAACATGCATGGATAAGTCAAATTAACAATAAAATACATAGTTAAATTTAAAAACAAAAAGATAAAATATCTTTCAAACATAAATATAAATATGTAAGTAATAAATATACCTCTCCAAAATGCTCTTCTATATTTCCAACATTTTGACTAGTGGAGACTCCAAAACTATGTTCATTTAACAGTCGAGAAAACTGAAACCAATAAACATTTACGTAATGTATTTATTATTATTTCATCAAAAAGGAATAATATCACACATAGATATAATGTAACAAAAAGTTCAATTCAAAATAAATAAAAAAGGTAAATAGATTGAAAGCACACAAACCTCTCCTATACTTGGCGTGTCATTAGATATTCTATCCGAAGCTATATCACGACAAACCTTGGCATAAGCCTTTAGATATTCAATGCCCATATGATCTAAATCATCATTTGTTTTGTAAACAAAATTTTTCTGAATAGTGGTTCGAGCCCTTTATTGACTCAATCCAACATCAACTCCTACAAATGTCGAAGTTAAACCTTCGGTAACATTATGCCTTGCAGTTGTCCCAACTTGTGATGTGGGCTCCATCTCCGATTTGTATGTCACAAGCCTAGGTCGATGTGATAGCTGAGGTGGAGGTCGAAGAGTACTGGGATCTCTAAGAGAACCTTTTCAATTGCATATCCTCCCCTTTCCAACTCCATAAAACTTGGAATGAATATCAGTATAGTCTGGCTTCATATTTTAAAAAAACATTGCATAAAAAAACCTAGCAAAATAATTAGGAACCTCATTGTTCCATGGAAACCGACCATAGGTTGTAAGGGACCAATCATATAAATAATGTGCAAGTTCAAGGTGTTTAAAATATTGCACTTTCAATGCTTTACACTTTAGGCCCTCTTTGAAGTTAAATATTGAGTTGGCATGTTCTCTGGTCACTCTCACCTTCACAACAACCCACTTGTCTGGACCCATCACCTTTGCCTTTATTCTCTACATCAAGTCAACAAAACCATCTGTTGTTGGTCCAATATCCTCATATACCTCAATGAATATTTTTAATGATTGCAAAACTATCTCTATACTTTGTTTGTTCTCTGGAGAGAGATCCAAACTAGAAAGATCGTTTTGCAGCTTGTCATAGTGAGCTCTGCAGCTTTCAAGGGTCATTTGTTGAAGACCTGATACGGATTTATACAGGAATGCAACAGAATACACAAATAACCATAGTAACAAATATGCAGCAGAAATAACACTTCATTTCATTAATCAAAGAACTGAAACTTGTTTACATACAGAATGGAAATAAACTAGCTAGAGTGTCGGTAGCTTATCTCTGAGAAGAGATGTGGTGGCTACATGCCTCTGAACTCTATGTTACAATGAGGCTCGAAGGCCTATATATTATTTAGAAACAATGGAAACCCTACACATCCAAAAACCTAACCCGAGGAGGTGAAACGTCAAAATGTGGGCCCCGTTGGGTAACTTGGTACATCAATTTCTCGGGGTCGTAACTTTGGCATGCATGATACATCGTTAGAAATATCTATTCAAGCAATACATCCAAAACTAGAAATTAATGAAATCAAAATTGACTCATATTTTCCCGACCATTCGATGCCGAAAAAACGTCGTTTAGGGCCTCAAAACGGCTCCGAAAGTTTAGGACCCAAAAACTGCAAAAATAGTGAATTTTGCTACAATTAAGTAAACTGAAAAACTGAAAGAAACAATGGTGGGGGTCCAAGTGGAATAGGTGGGTGTCCACCAATATCCTCCTAGATCATTCCTCCCCAATTATGTTGAGTTACTCCATGAGATGAGGAAACTTCTGCTGAACTTCGTCTATGGTGAGCCACTTTCCTTAGTGAAGGAGTTGGCCTGCTTTCACAACTCGATATAGCTGGATCTTTTGCTGGCGGGTGTTCTTGATCTGTGTGTCCATAATCTGATTAGTTTTTGCTTGTTCCATGCAGCTGGGGTTTAACTCTGTTGGTGTGAGTTGTTCTTCCACATCTTATGTGTCCAGTAGACGTGGAAAGTAAGGTCGAAGGTGTTCTACATTGAACACTGGGTGAAGACCAAGGAATGGTGGAATACTGATCTCAAAGGCATTGTCCTCGACAACCTTGGTGATGGTGTATGGCCCATATCGAAGCGGGCGAAGCTTACGGTGGGGTCCAGCGAGGCGCTCCTTCTGCAAATGTAGCCACACTTTGTCACCCACCTGGAAGTTGTGTTGCACCCGATGTTGATCATGCCGTTGCTTGTACTTATCATTAGATATGTCCAATATGTCATGAACCTGGTTGAGAATGTGTTGAATGCGCTCAATGAATTTTTTCGCCTTGGAAAGTTCAAACTACACATGAGTTGAATCATCCTGATTAGTTGCAAATGGCATGGCTACGTCAATGGGACATAGCGGATGGAATCCCAAGCCCATCTGAAAGGGGTTGTGGTCGGTTGAGTTATGGAGGGCCCAGTAATAACTATGCTGTACACAAGGGAGGCTCTCATCCCATGTGCGTGGATTCTTTGAGTTGTACATGCGCAAAATGTGTACGATCATCCAGTTAACGACCTCTGTCTGGCCATCAGTCTGGGGATGGAAAGCTGTGGACTTTGTGAGCTTGGTGTCTAGCATTGACCATAAGCTAAAACAAAATGTACTAAGGAACCTGTTGCCTAAATTTGAGATTATAGACTGTGGGATCCCAAAGTGTACCCACACTCATTCAAAGAAGAGTTTAGTAGTGACTTCTGTTATGATATTCTTCTTGCAGGCCACCATTATGGCCATCTTTGAGAATCTGTCGACAACCATAACACACAGTTGTTGTCATGCTTAGTAGAAGGAAGGCCCAACATGTAATCCATGGAGATGGATTCCCAAGGTCGACTAGGGGTAGGAAATGGAGTATAGAGGCCTTGCTTCTTGATGGAAAGTTTGGAAATGGCACAGGCAGTGCAGGATCGGATGTACTTCCCGATGTCATGTCAAAGGGTCAGCTAATAGAAATACTTCTGCAGTACTGGCACTGTTTGCTCGAACCCAAAATTCCCAACGACCCGACTGTAGTGTGCTTCCCAAATCATCTTGGCATGCTCGCTTGAAGGAACACAAAGGTGTCCCATGTGAACTTGGTTTCACTCCAAGAGCGTCATATATGTGTGGCTGAATTATGGATTGCTCTTGTAGAGAAGCGGCCAATCAGAGATCTTGTGCCCAGAAGAGTTGAGCATGGTGGTTATTGCCACGATCGGTGGTCGGCTGAGGCAGTTTGCAACATTATTGGTGCTTCCATTCTTATACTTGATATTCAAATGAAACTGTTGTAGATATGTGGACCACTTATGATGGTGATCATTTTTTAACTTCCCTTGTGTCTGTATGAACTGCAGGGGTCGATGGTATGTGTGGATGATCGTTTCCTTCCCCAAAATGTAATTCTTCAATTGTTGGAAAGCCTATACAATGGAATACATCTCTTTTTCATAAGAGTAATATTTGTGTACCGTGTCGGATAGTGTCTCATTGTGATATGCCATCAGATGCCCTTGTTGAGTAAGGACTACCCCAATAGCATAGTCAGAGGCATCTGTCTTGATCTCAAATGGTTGTTGCAAGTCTGGTAATGTGAGCACTCGGGCACAGAAGAGGTGATGTTTCAATTATGCAAACGCCTTCTGTTGAGTTTTCGACAAGAAGAATTTTGCTTTTGCTCCTCCCTTGGTGACTTGACTCAAGGGCCAAATGATATGAGAGAATCCCAGCACGAACCTGCGGTAGAAATTAGCAATACCCAAAAAGCTGCGAAGCTCTGTTAGAGTAGTTGGGGCTGGCTAATCTTGAATGACTTGGATCTTGGTTGGATCCACATGTAACCCATACTCATAAATAATGTATCTCAGATACTAAACCTGGGTCATGCCAAAATTGCACTTGTCCAAATTGGCACACAACTTGTGTTGCCACAGCGTTTGGAGGACCTGTCGGATGTGGTGGAGGTGCTCTTCCCAAGTCTGGATGGATATCAAGATGTCATCCAAGTACACTACTACAAATGAGTTGGTGAATGGCCACAAGATGTTGTCCATAAGTCTCATGAAGGTTGCAGGAGCATTCGTCAGCCCGAAAGGCATGACCAACCATTCGAAAAGGCCCTCCTTGGCTTTGAAGGCAGTCTTCCACACATCGGTCGGTTCGATCGGTACCTGGTGATACCTGAACTTTAAGTCAATCTTGCTAAAATATTTTTCCCCTTTAAGCTGGTCCAAGAGGTCATAAATCCGTGGGATCGGGTACCTATTCCAGACAGTGATCTTGTTCAGTTCCCGATAGTCAATACAGAGTCTCCAAGTCCCATCCTTCTTATGTACCAACACGATCGGGCTCCCACAAGGAGATGAACTTGGCTGAATGTGACCCTTCTACAATAGCTTCTGAATTGGCCTCTTGATTTCATCATTCTCCATAATATAGCAACGATAGATTGGTCCATTGGGAAACAGCGCACCTGGCGTTAGATCGATGGGGTGCTTGACCTGACAGTGTAGAGGCACCCCTGTGGGTGAGGTGAATATTAACTGGTACTCCTCCACGATGTTGTCCATTTGTTGTTTTCGTGCGGATGGTCCCTGTCTGGAGGTCATGGCCACGATCTTCTTCTTTCCCTGAGGGAGGATGATCAAGAAAACAAATTTTCCGGTTTTGGAAATGAGCTTACTGCATTGTTTTGTAGTAACCAAAGAGATGGTGGTAGGAGGTGGTACCTCTGGTATCATGTACAACTTATTTCCCAACATAATAATAACAGTGTGAGGCCGGGACTCATACATAGCATGTCGCTTCCATAAGTATGGTTGACCTAATAATACATCACAAACATCAAGAGGAGCAATATCACATAATACCTCATCGGTGAAAGGATTGATGTTGTAGAGAAGGCGGCACTGCTGGCTGACACAAAGATCTCCTCCTTGGTGAAGACAGCCAATGGTTTACAACTGCGGGTGTGCTGTGGTCAAAAATCCCAACCGCTTCACAACCTCTACTGAAATGAGGTTGTTTTGGCTCCCACTGTTAACAATGAACTGTAGCGGGGAACCCTTTACCCACATCTGGGAGTGTAAAATACACTCCTCCTCCTCTGTATCTTCTGGTTCTTCCTTTTGGATCTTCGTGGTGGCAACGGTGGCATTGGGCTCTACATCAATAATCTTCTTCCCTCTATCATTTCCCTTCTCAGGTTCTGAATTAGTGTTAGAGTATGCATCTGATTCGGAATCCTTTATCTCGGCCACTAGTGACTGCTTGGCCCGACACTCACTGGTGTTGTGAGTGGGGCTCTTATGGAACTCGTACCACTTTCCTACTTCCTTCTTTGAATTTGCAGTGTTTCTCTTTGCTTGCATCTTTGGCAAGTTTCCTTGAGTTTCCATGCCTTGGTTGTGTCCTTGGTTTTGCTATTTGTGGGCACCTTTTGCTTGCTTCTGATTCACAGATCCAAAGTCTCACTTTTTTTGTTTGAATTTTTGCTCAATTTTGGCAGCATACCGGTATGCCGTACCAAGCGATGAGATGTCGAGGATCTCCATTTTCTCCTAAATGTATCTATGCAGACAACTATGGTACTTCAGCACCAAATGTTTCTCTTAATTTTTGATACCCAACTTGGTGTGCAGGGTATGGAACAGATTCATTATCTCATGCACATCTTGATCTCTTTGTTGCCGCAACATAGTCCATTGTATGTACTTGTCCTCGTAGCTCCCCATGGGATAATATTGTCACTTTATGGAATCTCAGAATGAATTCGAAGTGGGTATGGCCGAGAACAGAGAGGATTCCTCCTCGTCCTTTCTCTCACAGTAGGTTTCCCACTAGTCCTTGACATGGGGGGCGGCTTTGAGTAATGAAAAAGTAATATTTTCTCGGTCGAAAAAGTCCTAAACCAAGAAATATCCTTCTAATAAATTCAACCATCTATCTATGACGTTTGCATCTATTTGACAATCAAATATGGCAATGTCGAATTTTACTTGTACCTTAAAAGGGGTTGCACCTCCAGAGTGGCTGCTATATGCAGATGCACCGCCAGTGGGAAGTCGTTGAAGGATCTGGGCAAAGTTATCCATCATCGACTTCCTTTGTTTTTCAAGGGCCTCCTCAAGAAAAATTTTGATAGGATCTTCTGCACCCTCGTCTTGCTTTTTGTCCCCCATGGGAGGGCGTTGGGATTTGCGAGGATGATCTTGCAAAGGTTCAACCAGATTGAACCCTAACTCTTTATACCCCACTCCCATTGGGGACATGCAAAGAAGGATTGAGAAAGAGCAAATTGCTCTGATACTACTGATCCGGATTTATGCAACAATGCAAAAGAATACACAAATAACCATAGAAACAAATATGCAACGGAAATAACACTTCATTTCATTAATCAAAGAACTGAAACTTGTTTACATACATAATGGAAATAAACTAGCTAGAGTGTTGGTAGCTTATCTCTGAGAAGAGCTGTGGTGGCTACATGCCTCTGAACTCTGTTTTAAAATGAGGCTCGAAGGCCTATATATTATTGAGAAATAATGGAAACCCTACACATCCAAAAACCTAACTCTAGGAGGTGAAACGCCAGAATGTGGGCCCCGTTGGGTAACTTGGTACATCAATTTCCTGGGGTCGTAACTTTGGCATACTACCTCCGTTTGACGCGTATGATACATCATTAGAAAGATCTATTCAAGGACTACATCCATAAGTGCAAATATTGAGATTGAAATGGACACATAATTTCCTTAACATTTGATTCCAAATAAACGTTGTTTAGGGCCTTAAAATGGCTTCGGAAGTTTAGGACCCGAAGATTGCCAAAAATAGTAAATTTTGCTACAATTAAAGAAAACTAGAAAATTGAAGGAAACAATGGTGGGGGTCCAAGTGGAATAGGTGGGTGGCCACCAATATCCTCCTGGATCAAAACCACTTTCCCATGGAAGCTCCTCCAGTAAATCATATGGATAAGTAGTAATGGGTGTACAACCATCATATAGTTGAACATATTGTGTCCTACAATGACCTTCGCCACCCTGTGTAGGATGACGAACCTCTTGCGAACCTTGCTCTGCATCCATGCTTGTCTCCCGTACAGAAGGTCAATATCGACATTCATCCACAGAGGATAAGAGGGAATCATCTCTACCACTATCACCTCGTCGATGATCAGATGAATGTGAACTGTACAATAAGATTGAATCCCAAGGTGAAGTCAACAACCTTCGATTATCATTTGGGACACCAACTCTCGAAGAATGTGATGACCTCCTACGCTTTGATCTCAAAGGATGTTCACTTTCCATTTGATGTGATATATACAAGTTTACACAAATATCAACTCATAACATATTCAAATTCTACAGGTTAATTCCTCAAATGCAAATACCTAGCTACTAAAAAAACTAAATTTCTAATAAGGACCTAGATATACCTAATATTATCTAATAGTTCTTAAAATGAATATAGCTAATTTATTGTTGGATGTATGAGAAATTAATGTGCCAATATTTGTGTTTTTTATGTTTTAAATGAATGGAACCAATATGGTCAAATATTAAGTGAAAGTTACATTTCTTTATGTCAAGGAATCAATTTGTGAACATGTTAAATCTTAATTTAAATCCTAAATTAATAACTTATTTGATATTTTAATAATGTAAACATAAATTATATCTACAAATATTTTCATTATTCCACATGGACAGAGTTCATGAACTCTGTCCATGTGGATGTTAACTATTGAATGATACATGTAGGTAATAGTACATACCTTGAAGAAGAAACAAGTAAAAGCATTACTACTTCCGCTTCCTCTAGATTTTGTGTAAATATCAGTCGTGGAGTAATTGGAGTTATAGATGTGGTCAATCATATCTATAACTCCAATTACTCTTCAATCCATATCTACGAATAAATATAAATGACCCTTCCTTAATTTTTTATTAGAAGGCATACCTTTTTATTTTTTGTTGTTGAAAGACACCGACAAACCGACCTCGAGCGTCTAAAGCCGAACAACGAAGGAAGCAAAACAAACCAACCACTGAGAAAATGAATGATGCCTGCCAACAATGTACAAAAAGTTATAGCATGGAAAGTGTAATCATCAACATTTGCATATTACTTCATATTGATATAGTTTGTAAGCAGCTCAGCTTAGAGCTTAGGTGTAAGTAGTTTACCTTATATATATTATTTCTATAACCCTTTGTATATGTTAAAGATTAACCACAAACAAATCTTCCTTTTATGAATGCAGAGTTGATCTATGGATATTTATGGGCTTAATACTCATAACAATTAGAACAATGTCCTAATATAAGGGTAAGTATAAATTGTAACTAATAAGCATTATACAAGTTATTTTTGGTTCTTTTATGACATAGATTAATGGGAATGATACTAACCTCACAGTGTACTAATAATTGTTATATGTAATATTTGATATTTTATATTAGAAATACATAGATCAAACAGATTGGTAATCATAATTAGCTACACGCACATAAACCAAATTAAACTCAGTTGTAATTATTTGCTAACCTTTATAGAACTCTAATAAATGAGCTTCTGAATATCTCATCTGAGGTTAATTTATTGCAGTAACTGAAGGCCTAGCTTATACAGCATCGCGGAATGAGCCTCCTATGGAAGGCTACTAAGCTCATACATGGATAGAGTTCATGAACTCTATCCATGAGGATGGTGATGATGTCATGTATGTTTTGTTTGTTTCCCTAAGTGACTCTTCATTCTGGAAAAAATATCAGAACACCAAAAATGACATGAATATGTTTAAATGCACACCTATGCCTCTACTTTCCTTCATTCCAACTTGTACCTTTGAATATTAAAGCCAAAGCCAAAATATAACTATAATTGTAACTTTGATATGCAAATACTAAAATATCATATTTTGACTTTGATATCCAAATATTATAATATTATTAGGTCCATCAAATCTCAATACTTAGATTTTTTTTGTTTATGATTTATATAAAAACAACTTAAACCCAAGCAAAGCCAAAGCCAAAATATAATTATAATTGTAACTTTGATATGAAAATACTAAAATATCATATTTTGACTTTGATATCCTAATATTATAATATTATTAGGTCCATCAAATCTCTATACTTAGATTTTTTTGTTTATGATTTATAGAAAAACAACTTAAAACCCTTATGCTAAGTAAAGTGATCGTGGACAAAGTTCATGATAGGACAGAGTTCATGAATATCTTCCTCATAATACATGTGAACTGAAATTAAAATTATAATTATGGCTAAGTAAAGCCAAAGCCAAAATATAATTATAATTGTAACTTTGATATGCAAATACTAAAATATCATATTTTGACTTTGATATCCTAATATTATAATATTATTAGGTCCATCAAATCTCTATACTTAGATTTTTTTGTTTATGATTTATATAAAAACAACTTAAAACCCTTATGCTAAGTAAAGTGATCATGGACAAATTTCATGATAGGACAGAGTTCATGAATATCTTCCTCATAATACATGTGAACTGAAATTAAAATTAAAAAAAAATCTACTCTCTTCATAATAACATGTACAATAAAATTTAAAATATAACTATAAAATAAAAACTAAAAATTTTAAAACATAATATCATAAATATAGACATAACTTATAATTTTTATTAATCACACAAATCTGCACTTCAACAAATTTAATTCCTATCCACTAAAATTAAAATGAATCTACCTTTCTCATCATATTACATGCCTAAGACTTTACGCAATCATACTATGAAATCAAAAAAGAACTACGATGAATATGAAATTTAAGCCATTGGCTACAACAAGCCATGAATCTCTTTGTTGAGCATTTGCATTATAAAAAAAATTAATGGAAGAGAGAATACTTGTTGAGAGGAGGCTAGACCACGAACATACCTTTCAACAACTCCCCACACCAAGAGGGGGCCAGAAGGGTGGCAGGGATGGTGGCGGACGTCCACGACGTCAGCGCATGATAGGCGGGACTACAAACGGGTGGGGGGACAGGCGACCAGGCGGGACAACGAGCGACGAGCGACTAGGAAGGTGGCGGGAGGGGGACAATGGGAGACTAAGCAACATGCACATGACAGGCATGACGGGCGACTAGGCGGGTGGCGGGACGAGCACGATGGGCAACCAGGAGGTTGGCAGATGACGGGAGATGACAACAAGCGAAAAACATGAGAATGAGGCCATAGCTGACCTTTTATGTAGAACAATTATTTGGCCGAATAAATATAGAACCATCGGTCAAAATTACCGGTCAACTATGCATTCCGTCAATGTAAACGGTTCATCGTTAAATAGTATTCGACCGAGTAAAGAATCAATTATTCGGCTGAATAACTATAGTTATTCGACTGAATAAAAACGTTATTCGGCCAAATAAATTTCACTATGTTGCTTGGGCACCCGATTCTCACGGAAGTGTTACCCAAATTTGCGTTTTCACCCAAAAGTTTGTTTGTTTACGAAAGTATATTCATAAATTTATGTTCTAACCTCCCGTGTTTTGTTCAGTTCAGTTCAATTTTACTGTACGGATAAATCAATAATATGCTAGTGTATCCTATTCTAACATTTTAGTTTTTTACAGCAACATATATCCTATAGATTTCAATCTTTTGGAGAACTAAGAAGACACATATATCATATTTATTTTTATATTTTACAGTACTAAGAAAATACATCGACTGGCAAGTGGAGATCACTTTTAGAAATAATATACCTATGGAATACATTAGATTTCTCCTTCATCTTTTCAGGCCTCGTCCTTCAACTTTTTCCAAGTTTGTATTTCATCCTTTTCTATATTTCTTATTGCAAACTTCCAAAACTATAATCAACCACCCAAACTGATCTTCCATATTTCCAACTAGGAAATTCTAGCCGACTTCCTAGCTCCAAGAACTCAATTCTTGGACCCCTGATCTTAAAACCTGAGTATAGTCCAACTAGTCGATCAAATCCCCCTTTCCCTTTGAAAATCCAACTCACTCTTTCTCAATTCTTTCCTCCTATTTTCGATCCCCCCAAAACTTCCACATTCCCCCCCTATATCCTCATCTTCACTGACACTTCCTCCTCTATACCATTCTCCCTTATCCCCATATTCAATGTCCCAACTCCATTTCATAAAATATATTAAATACTTAAGGGTATAATTCAATGTAAAAATTTATTATATTTACTGCGTAAGGATCTACTTTCTAATTCCAATATCAATTCCACACAATTGTCAAGAATAATAAGTATATCACTTTAATAATATTAGTCCACCTAATTTTTGAGATAACACTTCACTAACAAGTCAGACATAAATGGTACTTCGACGATACTTGACATATTTTAATTTTTTTCATTAATATTAATTAATTAATATGTACGTACAATCAAATATATAATTGAAATTTAATATTTAATTAATAATTATTTATTATTAAACTAACTCTCTTTTCCATTTACATATAATAATTAATTTTATTAACGTTATATCGAGCAATCATTATTAGTTACAATCTAGACTTAAGTAATTAATATGCATTAATAAAGTTAACGGTAATTTTATTAACACTAATAAACATTATTATCAGTTCTTAACATTTGTTAATGAGTTAATAAATAATTAACCTTATCAGTACATAGTTTATATTAATAGATCAATTAATAATACTTCGATTAATATTATTACACCACTATTACTAATAAACCAAGATTCTCGAATCCATTACGATCATCAACAGTTTATTCAACATTTAGTGATCAAGCACTTCAATCAACGATTAAGTTAACCACAATTTCTTAATAACATAAATAACACCATTTGGATTATTAATCAACATTAATTAACATTAATTGTTTTTAGAACTTGATGATCATCTATTTATTAATTAGCGTTATATTCAGCAATCATACCAAGTAACTACAATTAACTTATTTAATATTTATTTAATGATGACCAAAATCACTAACCAACCTTAATCAGAATCAAACCCTTCACTAATAAATTTAGTCAATTATTTCAAATTTTAACTTAACAAATAACAAATATAATTTAACTTGTCACAGTTACAAAACATGAAGTCCTAATTATAATAGCATGGCATACAATTTATGCAAACATATATATAGACAAGTTATGTAAATGTAGTTAATGCTTGTACATATGTCATGTAGGTACACTAATATTACTCAACCACACATGACACAAAATCACATAAGTTACTATATGTCAACACATTCTTAAACATGAATTTGAAACATCTACTCGCTAACTCATATCATGATAAGCTACAACACCAACATAAAATACGGAAACACAATACAAGAATCCTAGAAAGGGTTTTGACACACGGTCAATTACTTTCCCTTCTAAAAATTCCATGATATTTCTATTTAGCTACTTTCTTTTAGCTATTTCATAGCTAACTTCCACATCCTATCCTTCCTCTGCTAGACTATCCTGGAACATCAACTACATGAACTAACTCCAGTTAGAACATGTAAGTGGAAGTTTCAACTCTATCAACAAAGCTTCCCCAGTAGATACCCACTAGTCATCATCACACACCTTGGGGAGCATACCATAGCACATCCCTCCCATGACTCCAGGTTTCAAGCATAAACAATGGGTAATGCCTCCACCCCCCTCATGGAAAAAGGGACTATGTCTACATCGACATAGTGATTCCATTGCGACTGTCGTACTTAGGTTTTGTCATCGAATTACCAATTTGGGAGATTGATTTTACTAAAACCCCACACCATCCCACACATCATGATAAAACAATAATCACATATAACAATAACAAATCATTCTCATACCATATCCTTTGGAAATCATACCGTCGAAGCACTTCCACTTGGTAGGGCTCAACTATCCCTTAGCTCTTTTAAACCCGTCGTTTAGTATCTTAACAAAATTTTGTGCAATCGTCGGCATCTACATACATGATCTGTTAATACTAACAACAACAATTTAATCATTTGCACCATGCATCTAGCGTCATAATCATTTACCTGAACATAACTTAAATCGGTATCCACGTACCATTATCTATTAAATTTTCATGCTAGATACGTAATCAAAACATGGTGTAGCATCCCTCGCCACCTCGACCTAGAGCTCACAGCGTAAGTAAAATTCCACTGTAAGTATCCATCCTGACCTTATCAAAATATTTGATATGATTGATAGCGTTAGTAGACTCGGAACTTGACGCGACTAAGAACGATTGGGGGAACGAATTTACTGGGGGGAAAGGTTAAAAATAATGAATGGAACCCCAGAAAGAATAACAATTCCCTTGATGGGATTGTGTTAAGATGAAGCAACTCACAAATATATTGATTTGTTGGTTATCAAGTATTGGGTCGACGGGATCCACTTTCACATATCAAAGTGAATACTTTTCATTATTCTTCAGAAATATTTAATTATAACTTCAAGTGCCAAGACGACCTTCCTAGGAATTTTATTCAGAAGTGTGAAGCTTCCTCTTAAGGAAAATTACCATGAGTATATATTT
>LPNX010553473.1:212700-224955 GCA_001517045.1 Pseudotsuga menziesii
AGTAAACACTGAACGTTACTGCAGTAAGAGGAAAACTGAAGCATAATGGCTGGCTGCCAGCATGCCTAGAATCCCTCTTGCACGTCCAAAATAGAGTCCGCCTCAGCACTGATGATGGAAGTGTTGGTGCCTTAATTGGTGAGGAAACCAATGCACTCTCAAAGAAGGCTGTTACTCGTCGTTATTTATTGGGTTACAGTTCTCTATGAAGGGGACATTATTTTGATTGGAGCATGGAAAACCTGGAAAAGGGGCACGAGGAGCTAAAGAAAATAACGAGCTCTACATCTTGTAAGGGGGACTGTAGATGTTTTGGAGAAGTTCGCTCGCTTGAGGAGTAGTGTCTGCTATTTCTGAAAATATGAGAAATTACGCCTAGGAGAATTGCAACCTCTCTCTACCTGCGCTGAAGGCTTCTTGGGGATTATGGAAGCTTAGATTATTATTGTAGATTGGGGTGCGACTCTCATCCAAATCACTTGCACAGTAGGATTTGATTTCCATATTTTCACATTCAATGTATGCGATTTCAGGTCCTAAGTAAATACATCATAGAAATCTATCTGTAGGGGTCTAGGTAAGTATGCATTTTGCAGCCTTTTGTTCTAAGATTCATGTCTAAATTGCTATGAATTAATTTCATCTTTGATGCATGTATTTTTATTATGGATTTAGATTTAAGGCATGCCTCCAATATCATCCCTGTAAACAAGATCCCAAAACATATACTTTGTAGATGGTGATTTGCATGGTGTGAGTATGTATGTTATAACCCTAATTTCTGCGATTCTAAAGTTGTTAGGCTTTGATTTGATACACATCTCAGTTCTGCTGTTATGGTTTGATCTATGGCTTCAGCTCGAAGGTCTACAAGGTCATCTCGTAAATAGATCGAGATTACATAAGGGTTTGACTGCATGGGCCATAATCTCATTATCTGCTATTTCATAAACTGATCCAATATTATTTACATTGTTGATGTCAAAGCTGTACGTTTTAAACCTTTTCTAGCTCACTTAGAGTCAGATCCATAAGATCCAATTGTATGTTACGATAACATGGGACTCTCGCCTATCCAAATAGTTCCTTTCACCCATAGTGAAACATGAAAATGGCATCTCTGTTAATATATTGATTCATAATCATATTTTTTATACGGGGATCAGTCATACTACAGTTCCGTGATGAGGGATGAGGTTCGGTTCCATGAAATAATCATTAGCATTGATTGGGATCACTTTTGGGTCTTTTGTATGAAGGACCAACACCGGATCATAGGGATCGAGTATTGTGTCTATGTCTCTTTGCCAGTACATTTTGCGGTGAGGAAAGAAAAAATTGATATCCTAGAATGGCTTAGACTACACGCTTATTCCTTAGGTCAAAGAGAGAAAACTGAAACAGCGAATTCAAAATCTTCCTTGCTGAACAATATTGTCTAGATCTTGAGCGTCCTGAAAATCTAATTGACACTTTCACGGGATCGTGGAAACCACACACCATATTTGCTGGAACTGCTACATCAATCATTTTTGGATAAGAAATACCGAGATCTGTATAGAATACGCTGAGTTAGAAATAGAACAAGAATGATAACAGTAGCCAAACTCAGTTTCTAGAAAGTTATTAAGTTTCTTGGCCTATTAGTTAAAAAAATGTACAAATCATAACCAATGTAGAAAGTGAGAAACTGCAACACACTGGTTGGCACTTACTTCCCATTATATTCTTGAATGTATCCTACCAAATACCAACCATAAAGAACATTATATATGATAATAATTATTTACAGAGGAATTTAAAATAGTGGAGCAAAGGAATAATAATTAGCAAATATTGGACCTGTAAACTTACCAGATCCTTTGCAAGCCGAGGATTATAGAGCAATTCTTCTTCAACAGTTGTGACCTGCCATGAAAGATGATAAAGGTTTTGACATGCAACACATTTTGGGCAAACGGAAGCACTGGCATTTTCCCATTTACTGAGATTAATAAATTATGAATGTGCTACTTGCTAGGTGTTTTTGGGTATCCATCTTCCTAACTTTCAAGATATCTTTTCTTTGGTCTAAGCATGACTGCGTTGATGTTGGTGCTTCAAATGTTATCACACATTCATTTCCAGAATATCAAGGGTGTTTTTCTTTTTGCTTTTGCCTACGTTGAAGACTGTTGGGCGTGATGTATTTTTTTTTACTGCCTGTGATCAGATGTGGTAGCCATCTTGTATTGCGCCTGAAAAGAGAACTTGTTTGTGGCCTACGATTTTCCTTTACATGCGTGGGGTATGTTGGATAGATTGACATGCATTTAATAGTGTGCATCTGGCCTGCATCTTACTGTTCTAAAGAATGATGTTGGATAGGAATTATGCCTATGTGTTCACGTCCCCTGAGTGAGTTTGGTAGTTTCACGGCCTGTGTAAGAACCGTCTTGGATGAGTAAAATGTGTGTTCGAAGTAGGAACCATAATTTGCAATCTGTGTTTTGACTTGGGATTTGAAGACCTAATATTGATTTCGTTGAGGAATATTTGTAATAGTCTTAATCCATTATGGTTCCATTCAACCTTTTTAATTTAAACCTGTCCTAGTAGATTCGTGGCCCCATCTCAGGGGTGGCTCCAGGTGGAACAACACACGCCAGATGGAGCCAATGGATGGGAGGAAATTCGCTGTCAAGTTTCTAGTCGCTCCTTGATTTGTTTTATTAAGTAAATGTTGTGTTGTGTTCTCTGAATAATCAGTATGGGCAGGCATACTTGGTAGTATAATTGCATGATTAATATGTTCTACTTAAGTAATGGTATTTATGATGCTTTTATTTCTTTTGTGAACTCACACGTTGATGACAAGCTGTAGTTGCAGAGAAGCTGCCACAACGAGGGGAAAGGCACCCTATGACGATAGCATGGCCGAGATAATTTATATGGCTTAGAGTTTAGTCTCTTCTTCAGCCATTTGCCTTCTCCGACCATTTGCCAAGGGGAGCAGGAGCCCTCATAACACCCTGCACCAAAGAATATTATTTCTCGCTATGGTCACATTCAAAGAACAGTCCTCTCACTATTATATTGTATATGTATTGTTTTTTTTGTGATTGTCGAATTTCATTGGTGACTATTGGAACCCAATAGAAAATAAAAACCTTGATTGTCTTATTTACAGCATTAGTAGACCATACGATATTAATATCAATAGCATAAATAAATAATGGCATACGTTGATTCTGTCTTTACACTTGAAGTGCTTGAATGGAACTGTTATTTTCAGCTGAATAACCGCTTTCCTTAATTCTGATCAAAGCTTAATTATCAACGACTTTTCACTCGTGTATGGGAGAAGCCTTGTTTTTCTACTTTTGACATAAACAGATCTGTCAAGCTTTAGGGGTACATTACATGGTGGTATGCAAACAAAAAAAATGTTTGATTCCTATGAGTAGGGCTTCTTTGAGGGAAGATTTAGTCAAATAAGGCATAATATGCAAGTTAGTTTATGTTATCAACAGAAAATCTAGTGAATGGATATAAATTGTGAGATGGTTGTATTACCCTACATGTAGTTCAGCCTTTTCTTGATTGGCCATACTCCATTTTAATTACCACGTCAGATATGTCACTAACATGTTTTGTAATAACAGCGAAACAGAAAGAAAAAAAAATATTAACCCCCTCTTCTACACATAATGACATTGATGGTATCAGAGGGGCGTTACACATGGTCATAATTCATATTATTAACATCACACATATGTATCATGATTTCCGCAAATTAATAAATCCATATGTCCACATTGTCATAAACTAACATGCAAAACAATAAGAAACTACAACATGTAGTGATTAGTTCAAGAAATAAGGTAAAAATGGAGCATTACATAGAATGAATTTGTAATATATATAAGAGACATGAATCTCCAAATGTGATCACCAACTCACTCAGACACCAATCTGATTGGGACACCAATATCACATGCAAGAACCCACTTGTTGACTACATGCCCTAACCTGTAAGGACTTCGATCTTTTGTGCAAGAACTAGATTGCTGAATTTAGGAACCAATATAAGCAGATATTAATCCTTTTCCACAAGCTTGAACTTGCATTGTTCAAGAACCAACTTGAGTGGAGACTGCAATATCCTCTTCTTGTTCTTCAACACCAATTAAAAGAAAGCTCCAATTCCCTGTTCTGTATTCTCCAACACCAACTAGAAGGAAGCTAAACCTTCGTATCCTTTCCCCTTTTAGCCACCCTCAAATGATGAAAGGTGTAAGAGAACAGTGACTTTTGCAATTTGTAATCTGCATCTTCTTTAATCTGTAATATGTGTCTTCTGATATCTGAGTCTTATGCACTATCAACAATATGTGATTTGTAACTCCTAGTTAAACTACGTCTCCTAAAATATGCAATATCCACACTTCATAAACTCTACGATCTTTGTATTTTGATATCAACAATATCAACTCTTTGCAACTTATGCAATTTACGATCTATGTCTTTTGATTTTAGCTTGACCTTCTTTCCCTATATATCTACTTCTCACATATTAGTGTTGGGTATCTCTCTAATTTTCATAATGTATGCTACTCGTCTTCATGCCTTTGTGCATTTGGCTCTCTGTTGTAAATACCCCTTTAAAAAAATGTGGGTTGTAATCCCATAACAACTTATCCTCCAAATCTACCCAAGCAACTTCTTTGTGAAAATTATCTCCACAATTGACCTTTCAACATTGTATGTCTCACCATGAGAAGTTGAAGGGTGATCTTACTAGTTCGGAGCTCCATGCTAATATAGTAGACAAAGTTTGGAAATACATTGATGTATAACATAGTCTTGGATAAATTATAGATAGTTACATTGACTTGATGCAAATATGAAAGGAATACGTGGTAGGTCTTATCAAATGGCACAATGTGGAGAAGAAGGTGACAAAACTACAAGAAATTTCAATGTTGAATTTTAAAAATGGGACAACGCGAAAAATGTTGTAAGTGCAATATTTAAAGCACCCTCACATTATGCATGTAAAATAAAAAAAAACTTACAAAATAAGGGGAAATGCAAAATAATATACAAACAGAGGGTAAGATACACTCTAAAAATATTCATTTATTTTTATGGGATTTATAATTTAGACACATTGATCACAAATAAAACTATAAAGAATTATTTCCAAGAGATCAAATTCTTCCTCATGAAATATAGATAAATAAAGAGGGGGCATTTAGAATACATACCTTATTCAAATAATTAAACTTACAATTTCACCTTTGAAACCACCAGGTTTCCCATCGCCATCATATCCTTAGGAAATCACATTTCGGGGGACCACTCTCCTCCCAACCAATCCATCAACCATAGGATTAAATCCCCTGATCCCTAGCTCAACAATAACAATCCATCCAACACAATCATCAATAGAAATCTACCACATACCAACCCTCCATCTCCTCCAAACACCTAAGACTCATGAGGAAGAGGAACAAGGGAGGGGAAAGAACCCCTTCCCCTTCTCCTTCCTTGTACTTAAGTTTTTTCAAGCTTCCTTCAGATAGACACATGTCCACATGTAATAATCCCCATGGGAATTCCACTATATATATATATATATATATATATATATATTATAGTTTTCCCTTTTCAACCCCTTATTTAACCTAACACATGATTACTTAAACTTAATTTGTCAAGTTATATTTTTATTCTTATGAATCACATGCCACTAAATATTATAATATGAACCTAAATGATCTAATACAATTGTGGAGGGATATGACCTACTCATGTGGCCATCACAAGTATGTCCCATGACTACATTATAACCCTGACATGCCCCATGGCTCTAATGCAATAAGTAATGGAAGGGAATTACATAATACGCCCCTTCAAGTAACTTCGTCTTGAAGTTATTGTTACAAGATTCCTAACCATAATGCTTCTACTTCCTCCCTTACACACCCTCTCCAAAAATCATACAATCTGATCAATCTCCAAACACCCCCAATGCTTCGAATGGTCCTGCTTGCCATGGCATTGGCCCTCTGCTACAACTAGTATAAGGGTCAGACATCATGGTGTGGCTGCAATAGGAATCAAAATTTTCATCATAAATCTGATTAAGTGTTGATATAATTCTTTCTACATCCCCCACTTCCAACATTAGTCTAATACTTAAGGAATTTGATCCTTATCTGGGCTATATGGATCTAAGGACTTATGTGGAGAGTATCGAGAATCTATTCCAGTGCATTAAACCTATGCACACTAGGAACCTCGTAAGGATGGCCCAAAACTCCCTCCATGGTTCTCATTGGGAAATCAACCCCAAGGATCAAAATTCCATCTCCATATACCTCCCTCTACAGTTGAAACACCTCAAGTGTGGACTTCTGACAACTGTATAAAGGAAATGAAATACTCGCAAGGTATTACTGAGTGATTTGATGCCTAACCTATAACTCTTTCATGTTTATGGGATCCCACGATATCATGGTTTCTAGAATGAACTGGCCTCGAAGGCCCCAGAATGGAATACCTAAAATACTTCCACTCACAGTCATATAGCTAGTCACAAATCACCATGAACCAAGTCCATGTAAAATACTTCATTACTTCATGATCATATGATATCAAAAATCAAGTGCAATTATTTGTTTGCATTCTCTTTACTTATAAAATTAAGAAACACAAGTTACCATTGTTGGATTCATCTTATACTAAGAGGGGGCTAAATCAGTATAAATCACAGATGTCAAATTATTTCACATTAAATGATTTCGACCACTTAAATATTTTCAATAGAAAAAAAGGATAATTGAGCACAAATACTAAAGAATAATTATATGTATATCTATAAATATAATGAATTATTACATTAGTAGGAGAGTGCAATCTCCAACATGAGCACCAACTCATTTCAAGTATCAACCTGATCCACAAGTATCAATCTACTAGTTACAAGCATCGATTTGCAATGAATTTGACTTGGCACGAGCACTAACTCATGAACTTTAGTCACCAACCTAAACATATGTATTTCTAACTATGCAAAATGTGACTCATAGAAGCAAGGCACCAAATCATGGATAACTGCAATCTCCAATTGTTTCTTCAGCTTTGAATAAATGGAAGAATACACTCCCAAATTATTTTTCCTAGCTCCAACTAAAAGGAGGATCCAACCCCTAATTATATTTACCAACTCCAACTAGAAGGAGAATCCAACCCCCTAAATTTATTTTACCAACTACGACTGGAAGGAAGCTGTAACTCCTTGTTCCTTGCCCCATCTTTCCTCCCTGAGAATTTTTACCAGCACCTACTTGAAGGATGCTCTGAATCCCTTATCCTTTCCACGTCCTTCCTCCCTTGAATGGAAATAAGTGTGTGTACAAAGAACTATAATATGAATCCCACGGGATTTACATCGATTGGTAATGAGTAATTAATATGAGAAAGTTATAAATGGAAATTCAGGAGTTCAAATATCCCATGGGTACTTATTTACAAAAAAAAGAACTATAATATGCAAATTGCCTTGTCGTAAAATTGCAATTATTGTACCTCTTCTTATCTACGTCTTACCTCTTATTATCTATCTCTGTCAAGACAACCAGTTTCCTTATCTATGATGTGCTATAATGACTACAATATAATCAAGCTTTATGTATCACACAAGCTATGAACCTTGAGTTATTTCCACTATTTACGATATGTGCTGATGTGTTGATCAATGTTTCAAACTCAGTTACTTATACGGATCTGCGGTCTACGTCATTCACTAAGTAAGAAATTCACACATCCTAAATTCTGGTATCTTTCTATATAGCATTCTTCTTGTTGTTCATCATTTGTTGGTATACGCACTTTGACTCCTCCACATAAAGATTATTTCTACGATCAATGAGAAAATGATACCCTAAGAGAACAAAGCTTGTCAAAAACTAAATTTATCAAATATGCATTCTACAAGATTACTTCAACACATCCATATCCTACTTGTTTATATTCTTTCTAACTCAATATATGTTTCCACTTGTTTAAGGTCCTTATCCTTGAGTAACACCCCCACTCGTTTGCATCTTAATCAAGTTATGATCTCCATCGACGTGCCACTTATTGCAATTTATCTTTGTGGGGTTTGACGCACATATTTCACTTTCTTTGTGGGATTTTTGCACACAAGTTGATATCTCATATTCTTCTTCATAAGTTTCATGCCACATGCCATTTTATTTGTGGTATTTTTGCACACAGTTCATATCACTTACTCTTCTTGATAAGTCATGTACCAAAGTGGTATCTGTGCATATCTGCCAGTTTTCATATTCTTCTTTATAGAATTTTATATGCGCGCATATGACCAATTTCATAGTGTAATCTTTACTCTTTCTGGACTTCCACAATATTTCAAAGAGGTTCAAAATTTTATCCTTTGGCATTAAATTTGACATCAATGATAAAAGTTGGGTTTAACATTTGGTCCTTTGACATAAATGAAAATACATGTTAAAAAAATCCCCATTTACCATTGATGTCAATGCCAACTTATCGCAACACAAACTTACCATAGGATCCCATGAATGTAAGCTCTTCTTTTGTGTGCAAAAGACCCCCCCTATGACTATGCCTTTGCTTTTTTTCATTGTTCTTTTGCATAGATCCATATTATAGTTTCTTTCATTCTCCCCTTTTGTCTATTTAGATTCTTTCATTCTCTCCCTTTGACATCAAATGAAAATGGACTCTTTATATCATTAACTCCCCCTAGCTTCATGCTCATTACTTCATTTCTATCATTCTTCTTATGTGTTAGGTTGTAGATAACCCATTTATGTGTCAAATACACTACATCGTTCCATTCAGTCTCATCACTATTGTTCTCACTGTGTGAAACTATGTGTGTATTAATTACTGTGGTATGTATGAGATCTAATATTGGATTTGTATACATGATAAAACCCAATTTATGTCATTAAATCACCCTGTGATTGTACACATTTCCATATTTCAGCGTGCGTGATAAGATCAATTACTCGTGCAAAGGTATCCACGTGTTTCTTTTGTACAGGGTCTTTTATTTGACATCATTCCCTCCAAATCGTTATGTTTCCTCTTTTTGTCCTTTTTCCAACATGCATTGATCCATGCATTAAATTTTCGCTCCTTCATGATCACTTGGATTGCACATCATAGAAATCCGTGAACCTCAAGGTCTCCGCAATTAATTCTTCAAGTGCATTGAAAACTGCCTTCCAACTCTATAAGTTGGCTGCATATTTTCTTGTTTCACCACCCTAGTGCATTATCTATCGATATTGATTTGATTATCATAGTGCTGATTTTTCATTCACCGTGTATTATTTCTTCAAGAGAATCAATGACTCTCTTGACAGTCTTCATTCGATAGTTCAATTGCAACAAACTGTACTTTAGAAGACTTAGGTTGAATATGAGAGTGCGGCTATCTCAATTCAAGGAGGCCAGGTTCATGCATTGGCACCACCAGTATCAGTTTAACCAAGACACTTCAAAGAAATTGACTAATATAACCAAAAGAGATGATATTCTTGAGCGATGACATAAACAAAACTTCGAACTCCTGAACCATATACGCGTAAGGCAATCTTTTGTCAATCCATCATCTTCCAGTCTGGAGATTTTTCCTTTAGTTCAATCACCAATATTTGTTGAATCCGATCCAATGGATCTAGAACTATTTCTATCATAGTTCCCTAGCATTCATGATGAAGACGTGGATCTCGATTTTCGTCTATAAATTTTCTTCATCTTTCATTGACTCCTATTTTGTGCGTCAAGGGATTGACCCTGCTTCTATTGTGTTCGAATCTAGTTCTATTTTGTATTCCAACTATGTCCTGGTGTAATGCGATCTTTGAAGCTCCAATTTTGTATATTGTAATGACATCTTTTGAATAAAATAAATAGCTTTCATTTTGTGCAATCCATGTGTATCCAAGCTATACTTATGTATCTCTTTATCATTTTATGTATGACAATTCGACACTTTTGAATAAAATAAGATATGCACATCTCATCATATAACATAACACAGTTCAAATGGACTCTAACTACACCAATCTGCTAACCGAGTCCTTGAATTATATATATATATATATTGAATTCAAGGATCTTGCCTAACCATTTTTTTGGTTAGAAAGGAGGGAAACAATTACTTATTGTTTGAACTGCACTGAGGTTGTTTACTTCTTCTGCACAAACCTGAGGTACTTTCTTTACCCATGCCTTCTTGTGGACAAAAGGATTTTTCTTATGTACTGAATTCCATTTCACAAACTTATGCCATACAGGTCTTCTTGATTTTTTTCTTTCATTTAATACTGCGAAGCCATGTGGCCAAACACATCACACATATAACATCTAACAATGCGACAATATTTTTCTATAAGGAAAACATAGTTACATCTCCAACAATTCAGTGAAATGAAATTATATTTCTACGTGAAAGAATTGGCATATCTGGGTCTTTTTTCTCTTGTAAGCATGCCATATAGTCTGTGAGATGCATCTTGTTGTTTTGAAACGAGTCCTCCTTTGTTGCACACATTATCACTTGATCCTTTATATCCAATACTTGTCTTGTCTTCTGGAGATATCTAACAACTCAAGATTCCATCCAAGATTTTTGAGCTACTGTTGAATTTAGATCAAGTATCTACGTCCATACACTTTTTTCTTCTCCCCTGATTTGTACAAACTGTCTCAACTTTCAAGGGTGAAATTTCTAACTCTTTTGCAGAAGTTTCTCTCTGAGTAGTTCATTATTTTATTCCTATTCCTTCAAATACTTTTCTAATGAAACCTTATTCTCTTCAATTTCCTTGATTTTTTATTTTCTGCAATCCAATTATTTTCCAAGTTCCTTTTCTTTTTCGTTCATATGTTTTTCCAATATTTCATGCATGTCCTTGGTATGTTTGATTAGATCTTCTACTTTTGCCAATTACTCCTTTAGCAACTTATTGTTTTTCCTTCATTTATTCATTTCTTCTAGTGCACTAATTAGTTCTCCTTCCCAATCAACTTCAATACTTTCAACATCTTCAGAATTCAATCCTTCTTCTATGTTATTTGAATTATATTTTACCTCATCCTTTGAAGATGGTAAGTTGATTCCATTGTAGAGATGTTTACTTTCTGTCTTATTTTTTTTATTTGAAGGGTTCTTTAGAGCAGCTTGACTTTTCTTCAGTCTCAAATTTTGATATCCCTCCCTCTGTTGAATTTTCATCCTGAATTAGTGCCATAAACAGTGCATCTCTTGGATTATCATTTTTATCCTCTTCCTTTGACAAACTGTTATCTTCCTTAGTGTACATGATCTTCCCGTATCTTGGAAATTTATTTCTATCCCCAACTTTGTTTTGATAGTGCTTATTCCTTCATTATTGGTATTTTAGTTCTTCTTCACTTTCACTTCCTTTTTCTTCTTTATATGTACACTTTAAAGCAAAGTTTCCAACCCTGCCACATTGAATCACTTGAATGGTAACATCCCCTTGTACTAACCTTGTCCTCTTTTTAACTTTCACATATAATTAGCCTCTTATTCATTTGACATGTCCGATATGTCCTTACACTCGTTCTTGCTTTTTTTTTGGATTCCTTGTGGCTTTAAATGTTGCTTCCGTTCTGGAGACATTTTATGGTTTGATCCTCATCTCATAAGTAGTGAGAATTCCATACATCTTGTCTTTTATTAGTTTGTCCAAGTTAGATATATCTTGTAAGACTTATACCTTTGAATTGAACCGTGAATGCACAGTTCTCAAGATTTTTTGTACAATTTAGTATTCTTTAACCATTTCTCCAAGTCCCTTTACAAAATTCACTATCTCATCTACTCTGAGAAAATATGTTGCAATGTCTTCCTCCTCTTTCATCTTCAACATTTCAAACTACATAGAGAAGGTTTGTAGCTTGGCCTTTTTAACCTTTTCATATCCTTCATAAATAGGCACTTTTAGCATGTTAGTAAATATCTTGGAATGATTGTTGATAACACTTTGGTGATATAACATCACATAGAGTTTAGATATTCAAACATCCAATGAACAAAATTATGCAATTACCATTTACCATTATAAAATTATAAAATAAGATATGGACATCTCATCATATAACATAACAAAGTTCAAATGGACTTTAACTGCACCAATATGCTAACCGAGTCCTTGAATTCTTAATATATATATATATATA
>LPNX010553473.1:225319-262511 GCA_001517045.1 Pseudotsuga menziesii
TGTTTGAACTGCACTGAGGTTGTTTACTTCTTCTGCACAAACCTGAGGTACTTTCTTTACCCATTCCTTCTTGTACATGATAGGATTTTTCTTCTGGACTGAATTTTTTTCCACAAACTTATTCCATACAATTCTTCTTGATTTTTTTTCTTTCATTTAATAGGACAAAGCCATGTGGCCAAACACATATAACATCTAACAGTGTGACAATATTTTTCTATATGAAAAACATAGCTACATCTCCAACAATTCACTGAAATGAAATTATATTTCTATGTGAAAGAGTTGGGATACCTGGCTCTTTTTTCTCTTGTAAGCATGCCATATCTTCTGTGAGATGCATCTTGTTGTTTTGAAACGAGTCCGCCTTTGTTGCACACATTATCACTTGCTCCTTTATATCCAATACTTGTCTTGTCTTCTTGAGATATCTAACAGCTCAAAATTTTATCTAAGATTGTCAATCTACTGTTGAATTTAGATCGAGTATCTACATCCATACACGTTTTGCTTCTCCCGTGATTTGCACAAACTGTCTCAACTTTCAAGGATGAAATTTCCAACTCTTTTGCAGAAGTTTCTCTCCGAGTAGTTCATTATTTGATTCCTATTCCTTCAAATAATTTTCTAGTGAACCCTTATTCTCTTCAATTTCCTTTATTTTTTATTTTCCGTAATCCTATTGTTTTTCAAGTTTCTTTTCTTTTTCGTTCATTTGTTTTTCCAATATTTCCTGCATGTCCTTGTATGTTTGATTAGCTCTTCTACTTTTTCCAATTACTCCTTTAGCGACTTATTGTTTTTCCTTCATTTCTTCACTTCTTCTGGTGTGCTAAGTAGTTCTCCTTCCCAATCAACTTCAATACTTTCAACATATTCAGAATTCGATCCTTCTTCTATGTTATATGAATTATATTTTACCTCATCCTTTGAAGATGGTAAGTTGATTCCATTGTAGAGATGTTTACTTTCTGTCTTATTTTTTTTATTTGAAGGGTTCTTTAGCGCAACTTGACTTTTGTTCAGTCTCAAATTTTGATATCCCTCCCTCTATTGAATTTTCATCTTGAATTAGTGCCATAAACATTGCATCTCTTGGACTATTATTTTTATCCTCTTCCTTTGACAAACTATTATCTTCCTTAGTGTACATGATCTTCCCCTATCTTAGAAATTTTTTTCTATCCCCAACTTTGTTTTGATAGTGCTTATTCCTTCATTATTGGTATTTTAGTTCTTCAGTTTGGATTTTGCTTCCTTTTTCTTCTTTATATGTACACTTTGAAGCAAAGTTTCCAACCCTACCACATTAAATCACTTGAACAATAACATCCCCTTGTACTTACCTTGTCCTCTTTTTAACTTTCTCACATAATTAGCCTCTTCTTCATTAGACATGTCTGGTATGTTCTTACACTCCTTCTTGCTATTTTTTTGGATTCCTTATGGCTTTAAATGTTACTTCCTTTCTTGAGACATTTTATGGTTTGGTCCTCATCTCATAAGTAGTGAGAATTCCATACATCTTGTCTTTTGTTAGTTTACATCCAAGTTAGATCTATCTTGTAAGAATGATGCCTTTGAATTGAACCGTGAAGGTAGGGTTCTCAAGATTGTTTGTACAATTTAGTATTCTTTAACCTTTCTCCAAGTCCCTTTATGGAATTCACTATCTCATCTACTCTGAGAAAATGCGTTGCAATGTCTTCCTCCTCTTTCATCTTCAACATTTCAAACTACATAGAGAAGGTTTGTAGCTTGGCCTTTTTCACCTTTTCATATCCTTCGTAAATAGGAACTTTTAGCATGTTAGTGAATAGCTTGGAATGATTGTTGATAACACTTTGGTGATATAAGATCACATAGAGTTAGATATTCAAACATCCAATGAACAAAATTATGCAATTACTTCTAAGTGTCCTCTTTTTTAACAATGTTTTCTTGTTGTTAGAGGTTATAAAATTAGCTAATTTTCCTTGCATACTTATGAGTTCAATTTACTTACTTGTCATTGAAAATTTCATGAGATGTTCATGAAAATTAAAATCCATTGTTCCCCATATTTGTAACCATTAGACCCCTGAAACCACCATCAACACTAACTATCTATATTTCAATCATTAGACTATCGAATCAATAATCCCCATGGAATTTTTAATACTATGACATTCCCCTAAGAAAAATATGACTCTCTAGAGCTAGATATAAGATATTGAGATCTTTGGATCATTTGCAATTAATGAAGTTATTGATGTTGGTACACGTCTCTATCTTAACCAACCTTGAACTCGTTACTACTTTGCAAATTCCAAATCTATGTTTATGAAATTTTTACAAGATACACTTTGATATGTGTTTTTCAAGCTGTGAGTAATATCATCCAATTTGCTGTTCCAACAAAATATAACGCATAATGGAAGCCCAAAGGTCGTTTTTGCTTCAGTATAACGCATCGGCCGTTCTTGCACTCTATAAAAGCAGAGCTGAGTTCCCTGCTGTATTGTACTTGTCCTTATACAAAATTCTGGGTGGAAGTCACTCACAATTCAATTTCGAAGGCCGCAACAACAACAACAGGCTGGCCTCGAGACATTCTACAGATCAGCTTCCATCCAGAATTGGGATTGGACAGTACTAAAACTGAATTATTTTTTTCTGGAAAACAATATTCAATCCTTGGACAGAGGATTTCTGCAGTACTGGTAATTGACATCTATACACAGGCTTTATCATTTTGCAGTTGTTATTTCTGTTTTTTTTCATGTTCAGCTTTTGTTATATTGCCAGACGTGTAATGAATTATTTTACATGTGACAAGGCACTTGTATGGTGTATATATATATTGTTCATGTTTCTTTATGAGCGCTTGAAAAGGTGTTAATGGCCGCTTTCTTGTTCCATGTTCTTCAGGCTGAGCTCCTTTCATACTTGAAAACAAGAACGAGAGGTATGTATGTGGTCAATCTTGGAATCCATTATTTTCTTACAGCTTCTGTTACAGTTTGTTAAATATAAAATAAAACAGCAAAACTTTATTAACTAAATTTTTTATTAAAAAATATTTCATGTTAATGGCACTGTTTTCTTTCTTTTTCAAAATATAGCAGGTAAATAAGTATTTTCTTTATTATTTAGATAATATTTTTAACACCCAATTCATTGTAAACCAGCCTACAAAATCCATGTACACCTTTGAAATATAGCATACTCCCTAGAGAAAACGCCTGGCCATTGTTACCCGGATAAACTGCCTTTCCACTGTTATTTGGAAGGCGGGATTGAACCGACTAGGATAACAGACAACTAAAGCGCCCCCTTTTTCTATTAATTCAAAATTGTCAAAATTGTTTCTAAATTGCTGATTTAGAGTAAATTCTTTATTTTAAGACTATTTAAATGGCTGAAATTACTATTTAAGCAGTGCACATTATGATTTCAGCAAAATTGGTTTACCGAATTTCGACCAGTTTTAGACGGATGACTGAGAGCCAAGTCATAGTTGATAAATTCCATGTGATCGGGGCTAAAAAGTTTCGAGCGCCTATGCACATTGTTGACAATATACAAGTGTAGAAAATAAAAATAAAAAGTTTATATTAAATTTTAAGTTTTGAGCACTGCTATTTATTTTAGTGGCCCAGTTTATATTAAATTTTAAAAATTCAAAATTAAATAAATTTATGAAAATATTTTTTTATTTTTATTTAAAATATTATCCTTATAATGTTAATAAACATGTTTGCTTTAAAGACAATAAACATGTCTACTTTAATGACAAGGTTGAAGATAGAATAGTAATTTCAACTCCTACAACATATTATCTCTTTAAGAAAATTTGTAATTAAAAATGATTTTAAATTATTTAGCCGTTACTTATTTTACATATTATCTATAGTTATGTTGATAATATATAAACCTTTTTAGAGTATAATTTAAATGTATCAACTAAATGATTTGACTTTAATATTAAAAATTATGAACTTGATACAAACTAATAATAATAAATTATTATAAATTATAAAATAATAACTATTTATTTTGTATATGCATATTCTCGAGTATTAAACCTAATTACAATGTGTATGATAATAACTATCCATATGGTATACTATCCATGTGTATACTATTAGATACATTTAACCCATATGGTATACTATCCATATGGTATACTATCCATGTGTATATACTTCATTACGATCAAAAAGTTTTTAGGATTTCTCTATAAAACACGTAGCTATCATATCTTATGTGTAAATGTAATGTACGAGTTAAAAGTTCAAATATGTATGAGAGGAAGAAACACGATTGGACCGAGTACCTGTTTGGGGAAAAAGCGAGGCGAAGAGATCTGAGTATCATACCCCACTCAAAGTATAATACATTGAAGATTTTTCCAAAGCAAAAATTATTATTAAATTTCCAAGAAAGCCAGATCCATCAGATGCATCTACCGCAAGGTCTTCTCCCTTTATTTCACCTTCTTGCCTTCTTTTGTATGGCCTGAGGTGGATAGTATGTCTGGCTAAGAGGGGGAGGTCGAGAAGCGGAGAATCACTTTATCTTCACTATTTTGAACTTACCTTCTACCTACTCAAGCCCAGGAGCCCTGCTCCATTTGGCTATATTAAGACGCTACTCATCAGTAAACAGAACGCTGCTCCCATGAAACGCCGGGTACGAAGTGAAAGGCTGGCATCTGCGAGACTTGGCTTAAGGCTGATTCTGTTGAACTTAGTGTTTAAGACTTGGCTTAAGGCTGATTCTGTTGAACTTGGTGATTAAGTTCTTCTGTTGATGATGGCAAAAAAGGTGGCAAGTACAATTGCAGGACAGAGTGAAGGAAAATAATTTAACTTTCAATTGCAGGTTTCACAAACAAAATAATTATCTATTCATGAAATAGAGGAGATATCAGGCTAATGTCATGTTGTACATCAATTTTCATAATTTCAACTAAATGTTCAAGTTCAACAATTTATAACGAAAATAAAAATTGAGAATTGTTCCACATAAATCCATGCAAAGGGATTCATGTTACTGAGTTGTTCCAGTTTTAATTCGTAGAGAAAACTCTGTTGGCAACAGCTTGCACAATTAAACTATCAAATTGAAACTAAACATATAGCAATTCAAACGAAACACGTCGAATCAAAATCTTTTTGAATAAAAACCTCATGAATACGTTGTAGAATGCACCATTCTCCTGCATATCCTTTCCTTACCCTAAATGTTCAATTTCATCAACTGGGCCTTGTATATTTGTATTCTTCAACTAGGCCTTCTATATTTGTAAACGTATATAGAGCATTAATGTATCTAATCAGCTCCTGCAGGCAAAGGAACTAGCTAAACTCAAAATGATTAATCCGCTGATGTCATTACTTGTCGCTAGAATATATGGGTGAAGTCGAGATCATATTAATTTCTAAACTGCTATAGCCACGAGATGCACTGTCAATCCGGAAGCTAAGTCCGGGGTGATTTGTATTCCTCTTTTCCCTTTCTCTTTGTATATGGTTTTCATTCGAAATATTTCATGGTTGATGGTAGATAGCGTATCCGTAAGTAACCATGAGAAAGTTGTTAGAGGCATCAAGCTGCCATGACTATATTTTGGTGGGAGGGAGATAAGGTTCGTTTTGAGTTTAAGGAGTAGGGTGTTTTACATCTTGCAAAGTTGGTGGTGTTTTATTGATCTGCCATCCATCGTTATATAGAGTCCAAGATTCAATGGGCCAACACTCAGTGACTAAAATCTATATTTAACTAGTAACCTAGGTTTAGACATGGATTCAATCCAGGCTAATTTTGAAGTTTGTTGGTATCCCCTTAACCCTGTAATATTTTCCTATAAATATTTGAGAGTTTTATATTTGCGCCGTGGTTCTAATAGCAACCCATGTTTACCTTGTTGGGTTTTGACTTGAGTGCATATCAATGGATATAAATAGGACTTTAATGAGTTTCATATGGGCCAACAATTCTATTATGAATGGATTATGTAAAGTAAATTAGGAGTTATATTGCATCCCTAAACTTTGGGGAGGTGGGGGATTTTCAAATCCTATGTACTTTGAAATTAATTAGTTAGTCACGTGGTCATGAGAAATTATATTTTCTTAACGGGATTTTTTGGCTAGAAATCACTTAAAGATGAGATTTGTTTTGAGATTTGTATTATAGATATAACACAAAATATTGCATAGTTTTTTTTATCTCTAATCTTGTAAAACTATAAATGTCATCAAGGATATCTTTGTTCCATAAATTAGAGGTTGGGGTCCATGATTTAAGTTGAAAACTAGATTATTACTAGCCCACATAGCTAGGAAAGTTTGGACAAATTTAAGGTTCTACATCCTAAATATTTCTACATTAAACTTGATTTGTAAACCCATTAGACATAGAGGAAATTTTGGAAGTAGAAAAAATGAAAAGGATTTACAACGTATGCCCATAATGATGGTCAAAAGGGGATAGTTTTGACAATCCATCATTGATGTTCATATAGACAAGTTATTACTTTACTATGCTAAAGCCTACAAATTATGTTAATTAAACCTAATAAATCCTTTGCGTGATTCATTCTTTTATGAGTATGGAGTATTTGCAATATAATTACTCACAAATGGATCCCTTAGACAAATTTTATATTTTGTGTCCAGGCATTGAAGTTGCAAAGAAGTTATTCTAATTTTGTCACTTTAAAAAACATGCATTGGAGTGAGATTCTATCTTCTATGGGTGATATATTCCCACTTCCATTGCCTAGAAATTATCTTCATTAGGTCATGGATATTGTTACAATATTTGAGCAACATGATAGATGATTAGAGTGGAATGAAACTATGTTAAATTATACTTAACCTCCTAGATGCTTAATTATTATGTAGGTATATATGCATTTGTTTCATTGATTAATATTTCATCACCCATAATAATTTTTTAGGTGGTATGATTGGTTTGAATATTATAAGTCTTCTAACAACCAAATTTATTAAATATCAACTTATATCCTATAACATAGAACCTATTAATGTTAATAGCATGTTCCATTAGTGTAAATATCAAATTCTACTAGTATCAATATCAATTTTGAACATTCATGCATTTAAGCTTGTAATTATGGCATACATTGTTACTTTATCATGATCAAAGGGAAGTGAAATTGAACAGGTATAATCATTGTATAAAAAATGCATTTCCAATTATATATAAACAAGAGTGAAATGAAGATTCTAATGGTGCCAATACCATATCTAAGTAATGGGTCCAAAACTTCTCAAAACTTCTCTTCAAGTATTAACAATTGAAAAGTTGAGTTCTAGTTGAAAAGAAGCTATGGAACCTAGAAGACAATGTAGAATGAAAAATCCCTTCGTAGATAAGCAAGAATAGATGGAACAGACGCGAGGAGCATCGTCATCAAAACCAATCAAATTTCCCAGAGATTATATTCCAACAAGAAAACCTACTCCAGTATCTATCGCCTTACTAGAAGTACAAGAAATAGATGTAACAACACAAAAATAGATGGATTCAAATTCTAGAATGAAATTTGTTTCAAAAGAGTCGTCAGTATCAAGTTTCTACTGCAATTATTATTGTCGCAAAATAAAGCATGGAGGGGGTACATATGAATTGGTCGACATTTTTGTCCAAATATGCCTCTCTCACGAGTGCATGGTGGGTTTATGTGGCTGAATAAACCCATACCTATATATGTTAAGCTAATAGATAAAATCATAGCACTAGCAACCACATGAGAATATGTTAGTCCACTTTTACATAAGAGTTAGGAAAAACCCCTTGGAAAGAAGATAACTCAGAAGTTTGGAACCCTAAGGGATGACATAGGGCTTTTAAGTGGCACGTATAAATAATGAATATGTGAGGTTGTTGTTCAAATTCTGGAATGAAATTTGTTTCAAAAGAGTCATCAGTATCAAGTTTCTACTGCAATTATTATTGTCGCAAAGTAGTGCATGGATGGGGTACATATGAATTGGTCGACATTTTTGTTGAATGAATTTCTGGATGGTTGTCTTGAATTACAAGAAAATGGTACAACTTTTCACTATACGTGGTTATTAATATGTATTTCACTAGTACCATGGAAGGAACCAAAAGGAATTCAATTCTTTGACAGAAACATGAAATTGTTCCTAGCAAAAAGGTACACAAATTTATGGTTTACTAGTAATAAGATTAGATAGATCAATAACAATATTAATTTCATGTTGTACAATGAGTAAATTATGATTATTTTAGATAAGACACCCTGTATACAAATACAGTTGATTGAATCATATAAGGAGTTTCCAAATTCAAAATAGGGATGAATCACACATATATATAGGCTAGAGGGGATCCCCACAAGAAGTAGTGAAAAGCCATGTTCATTTTCTCTGAAAATTTCTCACATAGATCATAAACGACAAGGATCCAGTATGGCAAGTATCGGTAATAGAGGAAGAATAGGTTTTACAAAAAGAAACGTTTGATATCCCACAAGCTATAGAGAAGGGGAACAAAGGTGCAGATAATCCTACTAAGGATGCACAATCATCTGTACAAATTAAGAAATGATTAGAAAAGACTCAACTTGATGAGTCATATAATAAAAATAGAAAGTCCTCCAAATGTAGCCTCACTCAAACGCTAATAGAGGATGATATGGATCGATAAGGATCAAATTGGATGGGAGATTAAAAATGTCATTGAGGAGGTAATGAAGAAAGTGGCTACAAAGGAAGAATTTGAAGTTCTTTCTATAAAGGAAGAAGAAATTATCATAAAAATTGGAGAAGAATATACCTTCATGAATCAGTTAATTCATATGACTAAAACGGAGGAAGGACATAGTAGTGTGGAAACACACTCATAATCTCACATGTGTAGTACACAGACACCTATGTCACACATTTGAATATTGCAGCATAACCATTGAAAAAAATGGAGATTTCAATTGCAACACTATTTCTTCACTCCCAATAGATGTAGGGTCAAAAAGTCAAATAAAAATACTTTTGTCACAAGTACCCATGGATGAGATACATATCTTCCATACGTCAATTGCATAAGACATTAGGTGGCAACATGATTTTGTCACAACATATTGGTACAAAAGACTTGAATAAATTCAGACATTATAGGATGAGTGTCGAAAGATTGAAATATAGAAAGATACATGAAGATAGTACTCAATTGTGTGGAAAGTTGGCTCTTGATGAGTAGTTGAAGGAAATGGATCAAAATCTCTAGATTGTGCCAGAAGTAGAACAAAAGATACATGATAGGTTAACTATATTGTCAGCTATTGAGAAGATGAACGACAAAATATAGCTAGAACAAACTTGAACCATTGTAGTAAGTATCCACTAAAATCATGGAACTATTCCCCAACTATTTCCGTAGTTCCAAGGGGAATTCAAGGAAGTAGTTGATAAATATTTAGAAAATATGAAGTCATTTCTCATTGAGTAGGTGGAATTAGGAATCTTGGCCAAAGAAGGTGAAATTTAGGAAAATGTTGCAGCTACAAAAGAAACCCTACAAAAGTTCACAACAATGGTCGAACTGCAAATACTAGCATAAAATGTTATTCCTTAATACATGATATCATGAAGCATAAAGACAAGGGGAGAATACTTTGTGTAAAAACATCCTCTTTCCAATGATTTCAAAGGGGAGAGAGATTTCCATAAAATTTAATGATAGGGGGAGTATAGATTTATTTTAGTGTCCCATGTTCCAGGGGGTCTTAGTTTTGGTTGACATCAATGACAAAGGGGAAGATTTTCAGGATAAATTTTTCATTGATGTCAATTTTTTGTGTTAAACCCACAGTTATTATTTATATATGTAAGCTTTTAAAGTTGTCACTAATGTTATCCAGCCTTGTGTGATAATTGTTTTTAACCCACGAGGTCATCCAACACTCATATAAACAGAGGAGATGATATTTCCATTTTAAGTATCCATACCTGCAAGTATGGAGGCCTAAATAAGAGTGAGGATAAATATTTTTGGTCTTAGAATATGAGGATACTCTTCATAAAAGAATGTTTGTGCAAATCAAAATGTGAAGCTAATGTGCAAGTAACATGCGCAAGTAACATGCAATTGGAGTGAGAACAGTTTTTGCATTATACCACAACAAATCACATATGTTGAAATGGAATAGAATATGCAAATCACAGAAGTGAAAATCATTGATATTGCAAAAGACAAATTCCTAAAGTTGTAGATTGCAGATCGCAAAAGGCGCAAATTATGGATATCACGGACCTTAGAAGATGCATATGTGGATTAGAGAGGGCATAGATCACATATCAAAGAAGGTGTAGACCGCATATCACTAGAGGTGTAGTTTTTGTTACAACCATATTTATTCAAGGGTGGCAGGAAGGGGAAGCGATAGGAAGTTGTAGCTTCCTTCCAGTTGGTGTTAGAGAATACAAAAAGGGATTTGGTGCTTCCATTCAATTGATGCTAAAGAACAAGAAGAGGAGATTGCAGTCTTCAATCAGGTTTGTGCATGACTACTGCAAGTGGGTGCTTACGCAATAGTACTAATATCTATTGAGGCCGATGCATGAAATTAGCAAGATGGTGCTTGAATAGGAGATTTAAGTCCTTGCAAGTTGGTGCCTATAATAAGCAAGTTGGTTCTTGCATGTGGGGTTGGTGTCCCAATCAAGTTCGTTCCTGAGTGAGTTGGTGCTCAAATTTTTGGATATTGGTGTCTCCTGTTGTAAACAAATTTTTTATATTTATTATAGATTTACTATATAAATCATTTGTGCATTGGTGTCTCTTATTCTTTTGATTGAAACATAAATTGGTACACAGTTTTTTTGAAGAAAAAAATCATACAATTTGTGCTTTATACTAATTCACCCCCCTCCCATTATAAACAAGAATTTCAACAATTATAAGAGAAAATATTTCCAAATTTGAATCCTCTTGATGCTATAAAGATGATAAATTATATCATCCCACTATGTTTTAGGAATTGTCTAACACACTATTTCACTATTGATCTCATGATAGTTTGTTGCTAATGTTGATTTTATTCTTTGTGTTAATTAAAATAGAGTTATATTTTTTATCTTTTAGAATATGGTTGATCACCTCTTTATATAGTACATTTTAATTTTCTCTTATCCTCTAATTTTTTATCACAACACATTTTCTCCTTAAATTTACATGTAATAATATTTTTAATATTATCATTATTATACAAAGTGAACTCTTAGTTCGTTCTCCAATTATTAATCCAAGACTTGACATCTCTAATCCAACCTCTCTTGAGAAATTGGTGACTTTGGTTAGGGATTGAAGCAATCATAGGAATCCTCTTCTCTCCCATGTTGACTTTGTTGTTTTTGTGCATTAGGTACCTATTCATAGACATTTTCTTGATGGGGAATGGCTCACTTCTATGAGGATGATAGGATAGGGTGTATTCCTTTAATTTTGAGATTATATGTTATAAAACTCTTTCAGATTTTCTCTTCCTCCACAATTATCTAGAGATGTTGTAGCCCCAAAAATTCACAACCATAAATATAACAAGATTAGAAGGAGTCTCAACTTAGAGCTTCTTCTTATGCCAAATCCAAAGGGACACTAATTTACAATTGTTTTGAATTCCATAACATCACACTCTATTTATCCTTTTCTCAATGCTATAACTCCAACTCCAATTAAGCTTGTCATACAAGAAATTACCATAAGTGATCTTTCTGGATTTAATTATCATAAACCTTGGTTTGTTAGTGTTAATAGTTATTCCTATAGTACGGGGAAAATTATTGAGAATTTTTAGTTCTTTGTAAAGATCATAGAGACTCCCGACCATAAGAGAAACATCACAAGTATTAAAAAAAAGGTTTATCAATATACCAAATAGTCATGTCAGCACAACCTTTTTCTTCCAAACACCCTCTAAATTGTCATTGTGTATGCCAAAAAAAAAAGTTATGGAAAAGGGAAACCTTTCTTATTAACTCCTATATTACAATTAGTTTTTCTCATGACCATCCCTAAGTGTTTCTAAACAACAACAACAATAGGCTGGCCTCTAGACAACAACAGGATGATTTGCAAATGAAGATATTATCTTGGATTCCAGTGGAATGTTTGTATAGGTTTGTAATGATCTCAAAGGAATGGAAGGACATTCTTTCTTCACACTCTTTCTTAACTCGGTGCATATCAACAGCAACCATCCACGGCTTGCTCTGTGTGATCGTATGAATCCAAAAATTCCTTGCATTATCTAGAAACAGAAAGACATGCAAGGAATTTCCGGATTCATACGATCACACAGAACAAGCCGTGGATGGTTGCTGTTGATAGGCACCGAGTTAAGAAATACTATGAAGAAATCAAATCCTTCCATTCCTTGGAGACGATTCGAAACCTATACAAACAATCCACGGGAAGCCAAGATAATATCTTCAGCAAAGCAACAACAACAACACGCTGGCCTCCAAACATTCTACAGATCAGCTTCCATCCAGAATTAGACAGTATTGAAAGTGAAAGTGAAAGTAAATTATTTATTTTTGGAAACATCATCCTTTTGTGGATCGATTGGAAACCATGATCATGTGCCTGCACACATAAAAACCATGTCCATTAATCGTACTATACAATTTAATCAAAATATCAATAAAATAAATTATATCACCTGATATTATGTTTATACTCAAACTAAAATTCATGTGGCATCGACACCACCTTGTATCATCATGCATTTGGGTCCGTGTCACACTAGAAAATTGTCAAAGAATCTACCAATATATTGTAAGAAAATTAAATTGTTTATATATTTCATTCACACATTATAAGATCAATCATATCGCATTATATAAATCTATGTACCAATATCCATTCATTCATAAGCAACCATTGTGACACAACAATCAATACATATATAAGTCGTTTTAATTCGTAGTATTAAACTGGGTCATTTGCACTCAAAATTCCCTCAAACCATAACATATTTTAACACTGAAATAGTCTGTCCAACAAGGGAGTACAATGGTGCATTACAAAATTCCATTTATCCGTCAGCACCCAAATGTATCACCATGATCAAAGCATATATTATAAAATTTAACCGGGTCATTTGCGATAAAATGCCCTCAAATAATAATATAGTTGAGTAATAAAAGAGTCTAACAAAATGGGGCACTACAGCATTGGTGTCTCTTATTGTTTTGATTGTAACAAAAATTGGTACATAATTTGTTTGAAGAAAAAAAATTATACAATACTGATTCACCCCCTCCGATTATAAATCAGAATTTCAACAATTATAAGAGAAAAATTTTCCAAATTTGAATTCTCTTGATGCTATAAAGATGATAAAGTATATCATCCCACTATGTTTTAGGAATTGTCCAACACACTATTTCACTATTTATCTCATGATAGTTTGTTGCTAATGTTTCTTTTATTCTTTGTGCTAATTAAAATAGAGTTATATTTTTTATATTTTAGAATATGGTTGATCACCTCTTTATATAGTACATCTTAATTTTCTCGTATCCTCTAATTTTTTATCACAACACATTTTCTCCTTAAATTTAAATGTAATAATATTTTTAATATTATCATTATTATACAAAGTGAACTCTTTGTTAGTTCTTTGACATCTCTAATCCAACCCCTCTTGAGAAATTGGTGACTTTGGCTAGGGTTTGAAGCAATCATAGGAATCGTCTTCTCTCCCATGTTGACTTTGTTGTTTTTGTGCATTAGGTACCTATTCATAACCATTTTCTTGATGGGGAATGGATCACTTCTATGAGGATGATAGGATAGGGTGTATTCCTTTAATTTTGAGATTATATGATAAAACTCTTTCAGATTTTCTCTTCCTCCACAATTATCTAGAGATGTTGTAGCCCCAAAAATTCACAACCATAAATATAACAAGAGTGGAAGGAGTCTCAACTTAGAGCTTCTTCTTATGCCAAATCCAAAGGGACACTAATTTACAATTGTTTTGAATTCCATAACATCACACTCTATTTATCCTTTTCTCAGTGCTATAACTCCAATTAAGCTTGTCATAAACACCAATTTTGTATAATTATATGAATTCACTTCCTCCAAGTTGTCATACAAGAAATTACCATAAGTGATCTTTCTGGATTTAATTATCATAAAGCTTGGTTTGTTAGTATTAATAGTCATTCCTATAGTACAGGGAAAATTATTAAGAATTTTTAGTTCCTTGTGAAGATCATAGGGACTCCTGACTATAAGAGAAACATCACAAGTATAAAGGATAAGGTTGATCAATATACCAAATAGTCATGTCAGCGCAACCTTTTTCTTCCAAACAACCCTCTAAATTGTCATTGTGTATGCCAAAAAAAAGTTATGGAAAAGGGAAACCTTTCTTATTAACTTCTATATTACAATTACTTTTTCTCATGACCATCCCTAAGTGTTTCTAAACAACAACAACAATAGGCTGGCCTCTTGACAACAACAGGCTGATTTGCAAATGAAGATATTATCTTGGATTCCAGTGGAATGTTTGTATAGGTTTCTAATCATCTCAAAGGAATGGAAGGACATTCTTTCTTCACACTCTTTCTTAACTCAGTGCCTATCAACAGCAACCATCCACGACTTGTTCTGTGTGATCGTATGAATCCGTAAATTCCTTGCATTATCTAGAAACAGAAAGACATGCAAGGAATTTCCGGATTCATACGATCACACAGAACAAGCTGTGGATGGTTGTTGTTGATAGGCACCGAGTTAAGAAATATTGTGAAGAAATCAAATCCTTCCATTCCTTGGAGACGATTCGAAACCTATACAAACATTCCATGGGAATCCAAAGCTAATATCTTCAGCAAAGCAGCAGCAACAAAAACAACAATAGACTGGCCTCCAGACAGATCAGCTTCCATCCAGAATTGGACAGTACTGAAAGTGAAAGTAAATTATTTATTTTTGGAAAACGATATTCAATTCTTGGGATGAAGATTTCTGCAGTACTAGTTGATATCTATACACAGGTGTTATCATTTTGCAATTGTTATTTATGTTTTGTTTTTCACGTTCAGCTGTTGTTGTATTTCCAGACGTGTAATAGTCACTTTCTTGTTCCATGTTCTGCAGGATGAGCTCCTTTCATACTTGAAAATAATAACGAGAGGTATGAGGTCAATCTTGGAATCCATTATTTTCTTACATTTTCTGTTACAGTTTGTTAAATATAAAATAAAACAGCAAAACTTTATTAACTGAAATTTAGACTAAAAATTATTGCATGTTAATGGCACTGTTTTTGCCTTTTTCAAAATATGGCTGGTAAATAAGTATTTTCTTTATTATTTAAATAGTATTTTTTATAACCCAACTAATTGTAAACCACCCAGAAGTATATAGTGGCCCCCTTTATTAGAAGGCAGAACCTNTATGGCTGGGAAATAAGTATTTTCTTTATTATTTAAATAGTATTTTTTATAACCCAACTAATTGTAAACCACCCAGAAGTATATAGTGGCCCCCTTTATTAGAAGGCAGAACCTGACCTATGCACATGGTTGAGAATATATGAAGTGTTAATATATAAAAAAAATAGTTTATATTAGATTTTAAAAATTCAAAATTAAATAAATTTATAAAAATAATTTTTTTTCATTATAAATATTATCCTTATAATCTTAATACACACGTTTGCTTGAGGGACAATAAATAAGGAGAAGTTTCAAGATACATTCTCTCATGTAAATTACTAATTCCAATTTCTATCATAGTACAATATAACATGGTATCTCCTTTTCCAATTTCTGTTATACTACAATATAACATATTATTTCCTTTGAAAAGATTTGTAATTAAAAATTATTCCAAAATATTTAGTTATTAGTTACTATTTTTAAGATAACAATTTTCATTTTTAATTTTAAAATATATTGATATCAAAAAATAAATATGTTATTTTCATTTTTTTTATAAAATTTTTGAAAATATAAATATTAAAAGTTTTATTTTTTATAATTTTCTTTACATTTTTTTAAACTTTTTTTTCATCTCTTTAGCATAGTCCTACACCCTCTATAGTATATGATTGGTTTTCAATTATTCTTTCTTTAAAAACACTATTATTATATTTGATCTTTCCATCCTTCATTTTATGGTACCACACCCTCTATTATATGTGATTGATTTATTTATTTTATATTTATATCTTTATAATAAAGTTTAATGAACTTTTACCTTTTTTTATATTATAATTAACAACATTCATTTTTTTCTTAATTCTTGTAGGATTTACTAAGATAGATATTTATATTATTAATCAACCTAATTTATAATTTTATCTAATAAATAATTAAGTATTATTTTAATTAAGTTATTATTTTTATTTTTATTTTTTAATTTTGAAATTTTTTTTTTTCATTTACAAAATGTGTTATCTAAAATAGATATTGATGTTCTCAATCAACATATTTTATTTTTTATAATTTCATTTTATTAATATTTAGGTGTTATTTTAATATTTAGAATAAGTTTTTATTCTTTATTTTTCCAGTATTGGATGGTTACTTTTTTTTTCAATTTCTTTTTCTTATTTTGAATTCTTATGTGTTTATAAACTTTAAACCGAATTCATTGTAATGTACTTTTCTATAATAACTTATTTTAATTTTTATTTCTTATTTAAATACTTTAATTTATTTATTTTTGTATTTTCACCTTTTCTTTTAAATTTATTTTAATAATTTTATATATATTTTATAATTCCATTTTCATTATATTTAAAATGACATTTCAAACTCTTCCTAAATGGTTAGTTTAGTTATTATCTATCTTGGCCACTTTCTACTTTCATTTTCAAAATAATATTTACTTACAAATAAAGGTAATATAAGTCATTATCTAAAATTAATGACACCTTTCAAACAAAATATATCAATTTACATATTTTATAAAATTTTAAATGAAAATTACCCTATAATCTAGTTTTATAAATATTTTATAGTAAAACATTATAATTCAATTTTTCTAAAAAGAAAAATTGTCTTTAGTAATTTTAAATGTGTCTTAAATCTAATTGATACCTTTTAATTCAATTTTTCAATATTTATGTACTAGTATTTTATTAAACTTTATGTTGAGGATTAAGTTAAAATTATAACATGTACATACTATAACCATTTGATCTCCATGTGTATGCTTATGTTGATAATATATAAACCTTTTTGAGGGTGTAATTTGAATGTGTCAACCAAAAATCATTGACTTTGATATAAAAAGTTATGAACCTCAAACAAACCAAAAATAGTAAATTATTATGAATTATAAAATAATGACTATTTATCTTGTATATACAAACTCTCAATTATTAAACCCACTTACAATGTATATGATAATAACTATCCATCGGATATATGCTTACTATCCATGTGTATACTATTTGATACATTTAACCCTTACATACTTCATTAAGATCTACTTCATTAAAATCTACCATGTGTATACTATTAAATACATTTAACCCCTATATACTTCGTTAGGATCAAGACTTTTTTAGGATTTCTCTATAAAGCACATAGTTAGTTATCTTATATGTGTAGTCCTAATACCTTTCAAAACACATATAAATTCTTATGAAGGGATTTATTTCCCGTAACTAACTTATTTTAATCATAAACCATAAAAAAGGGTTTATGTTAAAGCTTAATTATCCAAGGACTTGAAGAAATTTTTACTCCTTGATAAGAAAGGTGAAGCAATATATGATATACATTTATCTACCTATGATCCATGTCGTACCCAGGTGCACACTGGGACAATAGTTGACTGAATGAGCCGGGCATTGTTATGGAGGAATCTTAGAAAAAGAACAAGTAGAGCAGCAAACACGCTTTATTGACAGAAAGTATGCACACAGACAATATGCGAGAATTCGAACCAAACACTTATTTTCAATGAAAGATGTATCAATATGACTGATTGAATTGATCAAGTGAATTGATTGATGTATACTACAATAATGTACATGTTTGTATAGAATGTTGAGACGCTTGGGTGAATACCTGTTATGTTCAGTTACAAAAGAAATTATAACGGTTCGGAAGTTCAACCGTAGCAAACGACTCGAAGATAGAGAGATACTATGTCGCTATTTGACAATCTTTGATATCGACAATGCATGTGGAGATGATGTATGTCAAGTGAAAAACCTTTTGAGTTTTTCGAAGTTAATTGTGTCGAGGTTTGTACTTGTCGAAGCCGATGACGAACCTGGCGAAGCAGTCGAAGTAGTCGAAGTGATAGACTTTTTCAAAGTTTGACAATATGCCAACTGCTGGTTGGATCATTTCGCATTCTCTAAGAAACAATGGTCTCCATTGTGTATTCATTTAGGTGAGGAAACTTGTTGGCTATTTCAGTATCAGAGTATCATTTCCCTTACACGGGGATTTTTCTAGCTTTAGCCACTTGAAACAAGGGAATAGATTTCATCCTTGTATGGCATATGCATTGCCCCACTATGTCATCGCAAAGGAGAAGTTCTTGAACATCTCGATGGATGTCTCCAGGTTTGGATGTCTGCAAGTCGTTCTTTTCCAACAATGGTGCTTTGTATGGTCGAAGTAGATCCACATTAAAGATTGGATGTAGGCCAAGGCATGCAAGAATGTCAAGATGAAAATATTTTTCTCCAATCCATTTAAGGGTACTATATGGACCATATCACAAAGGTTTCATATTTATGTACGGGCTAGCGAAACGCTCCTTTAGATGTAACCAAACCTGATCCCCAATTTGGAATGAATGTGGAATACAATGCTTATCACTTCAGGCCTTATCTTTTGCATTATCTCATTGCAACATTTGATGTCCTTGCTTCTGGATGTTGTATATTTGATCTCCAAACTTTAATTCTTTCTCAACTTCTCGTCCTCCAAATTCATTTTCATTCCACTGTGTCAAGGAACTAATCAAGTCGATAGTCGTTGAGGGTTGAAATCCATAACATATATCAAATGGAATCTTACCCATAGAATTGTGTTGAGCATGATTGTAGTTGTGTTGTTTGTATGGAAGGATGTCATCCCATGTTCAATGATGCTTGTGGTTGTACATGCAAAGTAGTTTTACTATAAAGCGATTTACAACTTCTGTGTGTCCGTCTATCTGCGGATGGAAGGATGTCAACAAAGAGTCTCTTGTTGAGTTGTTTCCAGAGTGTTTTCTGAAAGCTAATGAAAAATATAGCATCTCTGTAAGAAATAATGGTCGTAGGGAGGCCATAATGTTTCCACACATGGTCGAAGTAGAGATGAGGAGTAAGTTGAGTTGTCGTAGTATTCTTGCATGGTATGAGTATAGCCATCTTGGAAAATTTGTCGAATACTACTAATATCGCGTCATTTTAATTTTTGGTTGTAGGATATCCCGTCAATTAGTCCACATAAATAGATTCCCATGGTCAACCAAGAACTGGAAGGGGTGTGTACATTCCTTTTCTTTGACTCGACGATTTAGCAATGGAACAAACTACGCAAGATTGAATGTACTTGTTGATGTATATTATTAATGATTGTGAATATGGATTTCTATATGAAAAACGTATAATTACTTTTCTAAGGCACAACGTAATGTTCTTATGACCTATGAAAAATTATTAGTTATAAAGGATACTTGAGAAAAAATTGCAACTCAAAATCTTGTTTAGGGTATGTTAACATTGAAATTTTGCACATATGTGACATTTCATTTAATATTACAGTAAGGTGTAATCGACATATAACATGCAACGTACCGAAGAAATCCTCGTCTATATCGGAAAAATAAGTATGATTAAAAAATGCTAAAAAATACTCAAAAGCAGAGGTTGTGTGGCTAAATCCTAGGTTACTTGCACTATAATGCATGTTATCATCTTTGTGGCTATGTGAACCTTGCATGGATTATCCTTCAAAATATGTCCAACTATCGAATCAATGACATCTCAACTACCTTCCATGCATTGAAGGACCATAAAGGCTCCTCACCAACAAAAAATCGAACTTGTCTCTTCATATGAAGAGGGATCATTGAATAACCCTCTTTGTTTACCTTGGATCTATTTCATGAGATGATGGGGTTCACACTTGGATATATATGTTTCTTGACCACCTCTTGAACTATAAAAGGAGTCAATGGGCATGCATCATGGAGGAGAAGATTATATAAAGGTTATGTTGTAGGAATTGTGTTGAAACTTCCTCATAATCCACCTCATCCTACACCTATTGGAATTCATCAAGATCCCTTGCCACCTTCCAGCAAGGACCAAGTGTTTCTCTCATTTTTTATTCAAGTTTTTTATAATTTAGTGTGTACAAAAAGGACCTCTCTAAAGGATATTGTTGGCATCACTTGAATCCAACACCTCCTAGGAGACACTACATGTAATAAGCTTGACTATTGGGAAAATAACAAGAGCTTGCAGGATCAATTTATATTTACACATGGTCAATATTTTAACATGTAGTGTCACCTACAAGGTGTTGGGTTCAATGGAAGTCAACAATATCCCTTAGGGAGGTCTTTTTTTCCACACTAAACTTGAAGAAAAAAATGACAGAAACACATGTGCCTTAGAGGAAGGTGGAAATGGATATTGATGAATTCCAATAGGTGTGGGAAGAGGTAGAAAATGAGGAAGTTCCAACAATTCCAATACTATAAACTTGTTCTACATTTCTCCTCCAAGATGCAATCCCATGGCATCCTTTTAAAGGCCAATATGTGGCCAAGAGAAATTTAGAAACAAGTGTGAACCCCACACCTCATGAACTAGCTCCAAGATACACAAAGGGGAATATTCAATGCTCCCCTATCATATGAAGTTACAAGATTGAATATTTGTTGGGGAGGAACCTTCACTGCCCTTCAATGCATGATAGGTAGTGGAGATCCCACCATTTGATAGTCTCATGGATTTGGAAGGATAATACATTCAAGGTTCTTATAGGCACATAAATAATGACATATTATATAGCATGAGTAGCCCGGTATTTAACCGCACACACTTTGCTTTTGTCTATTTTTTGGCAGTTTTGACTCATACTACTCTCTAGATATTGATGAGGATGTCTTTGTTGGGTTGTATGCTATATGATGATGACACCTTACTGTAACAGTAGCTAAAATGTATCATGTGTGTGAAATTTTAGAGTTAACAGGGTAAAGAATTACTGAATTACTAAATTTTGTCCAATACAGGTCAGTACATTCAAATCCTATGTTTCTTTAGGAAATTCACCTATCAGTGCTTCCTAAATTTTAAAGATTCGTTTGCATCATTTCTCGTGATTCCATTTTCCTACTTGTTCAACCATATTTCATGAAATTCCTCTTTGATTTACCCTTACACCTATAATTTTTTCACAACATTCAAATTATCATCCAAACCCCAATTTACATTCCAATATGGATCTAATATCATTAAAAATTGAGCCCTATCATGCCTAGGCATGGACAATTTTCAACCTAGTTCACCTCTAGGAACTAACATGGTGTTATATTTGTTTTCTTGCAAAGACAAGATTACTAAATAAAATGTTAATTATATTTTATATCAACAAATTATTGGTACATGCTATTCATAAAATATCATTAGAAAACAAATCACGAAGAGATCTAGACATTGATACATTTAATAAGATTTATTTTGTGTGGCTAGGACCTATAGAATTCTTTAACAAGTTCCTTAATATTTTCAATGTTTCTTTATGGACATCTACATAGAGAAGAAATGTGAATGAGGTTTTGCAAAACTTTTGGGAAAAATTGGATTGAAAAAGGAGCAATTTAAAGTCATATTAACACAAAATTATTGTGACACTATCCAAAGACAAAGACAAGATTATGATGGTGTTGGGAATCCATAAGTTTATTTTAAAATTTAAATTATATTTTCAAATCCTTGAATGGTCCTTATGATGATACAAACACAGCCCTTATGATGATACAAACACACTGATTATAGATGATACAAAAGAAAAGCATGCTAGTAATGATGAAGGCAAGTATATAATTACAACATCTTATAATTATGATGTTGCACATGCACACTTTTTTCTTGATCAGTTATAGTGTTGATTGCTACACATTAATGGTGTAAGTGATGTCATATCTATTGTAAGGAACGTGAATCTACTTTAATAAATAATATAATAAAACAAATTCTTATTATTTTTATGTGACAATATGTTTATGGTTAATAATGTGCAACATAATGTAAGAGATATGAATGATAAAATATAATATATTTGATTGAAAAAATAATTGTAAAATTAAGATTTATAAATTGCAAAATAAAAGCCTCAAAATGTTAATAATCCTCATTTTTAAGTACTAATAATACTAATATTATATTTAGTGAAAATTCAATTCCAAAAATGCAATATTAAATTCAAAAACACATATTTAGAAGCTAACCCAATATTAATACCTTTTGAAACTAAATTTAACAGTTTAAAAAGCTCAATTTTAAACTTTAAAAAGACTATTTTAAGAATGTATTTAAAGGGGATTCGATTGGAATTATTTCAAACTTCTATAGCTGAGAAATATATTACAAACTACCATATGTTTTTTTTTTTTAAATGTTCTAAAAAACAATCATGCCACAAAATAATGGGTACACTCAATGATGGTTAATAGGTTGGACTATTGGGTGAATGTAATTTCTTGTATTTTAATATATGGAAAATTTATGATATGGAAGAAGATTATATATTAATTTATTTATATATATATCAAAAAATTAAAATTAGTGATAAATATTAAATTAATAAATTAATAATTAAACAAGAATGTTAATCAAAAGTTATTAAAGTTTTTTCAATAATTTTAAGATTAAAGATTAATTAATTATTATCATTTAAAAAGGTAAGAAATAATATTTTCTTAAATTTCAAACTTTTTTTATTTTATTATAATTATCTTCAAGAGATCTATGTATTACTTTGTTATGAATTTATATAAGTTGTAAGTTGTTGATGATTTTTTGACTTTTAAGATTAAAGGTTAATTAAGGAGTAGTAGCTAAAGGTAAGAAGTATTATTTTCCTAAAACCAAAAGAAAAAATGTAATTTTCTTGTATGTAGTTACTAATTGAGATATAAATTTATAATGATGGATTTTTTTGAATGAACAAAATGAAGCTTAGAGATGAGAGAAAAAAAAGATTTCCTTAAAATAATTAAGGATTGTGATATTTATTTATTAAATATTAAAAAAACAATTCAAAGAAATATATAGGAATAGTATTTGTATGTATAACAACGAAAAGTACATTATTTCTTATATTAATATTTAATTATTACTCTTCTAAATCAAGTATGGTAAAAAAACATAGAATTTTTAGAAAGAGAAAAAAAACAATATAAAAAAATAATCGACTATTAAAATTGAAATTTATATTTTTACTCTCTATTACAACATTAAACCAATGTATAATGAAAACATTTACATATTTTCATATTCATTTTAGATATGAATAATCAATTTTTGACATACTTTTATAAGAACAAAGTAAATGTTGTAGGACTTTATAATGAATCCATGTTCAATAATTCCCTCATATGTAGGCTTCAATATGTATAATATGTAATATAGTTATATAATTGAAAGCTATTAAATATTAGTCATTATAAAATATGTAGAATATTTATTTTTAAAAAATTACAAGATTCTAGCTAAAATAATAAAATAAAACCTCAAGTGTAAGAATCAAGGTCAAACCTCGATCACACAAATTAAGAAGTTAAAGATAAAAAACAAGACACAATAGTAAAATATAGAAAAACTTACTAAGTAAATAATAAATGGTCAATAAAGATCCAATTACCAATCTACTTGAAATAGATACATATTCAAATGTCAAAGTAGAAATGATCAAAAATACAAAATCCTTTACAATGATCAACATGGGGCCACAAGCTTATGAAGAATATATAATAGTAAAAATGAATAAAGAGAAAACGATAAGAATGATAAGTAAAGATTAATACTTAACCAATTAACCAATCAATGTATCAACATTTCTTCTTACAAAAAAAAGAGAGTTACATTATAAAGAATATGAATTCTAATATTTTTTTTAAACCAAAAGTTGTCTAATAATCTATTGACCTGCTTGTAAACAAGTGTGAAACAACTCAATATGGGGTATTTAGAAACTCCAATATGTTTAGGATGGTTATACTTAAGGGTCTAATGTTAGCATCCTAACTCTAATTTAATCTAAACTAATAGAAATTATAACCTAACCTAACTAAATATACAAAATGGACAAATCACAAAAATGTTTTTTAGAAAGTCTTAATAATTACTTGAAATTATTATAAAACAAATAAATTAAAGATGTTAAACCAAGGTAAGAACAAAAAGAAACTTAAATATTGCTTGCTGAAATCTTAGTACACATCCATCATATTTAAGAAAAAAAGCTTCATAATACTCATGAAAATATGCAATCTAAAGTTACAAAATGTTAATCTAATAGCTACAATATAAAATGTAAGATAAGATGTTATCTAATTAAATTAATACACTAGTATAAGTCATATTTAAAGAATCAAACAATTAAATTACAATTGAATTAGAGAATTAAGCTGACATCTTAAAGCTGTAACAATTTTAAAAAAAAACATTTCATAATTTAATTATAACAAATTTAAACAGTTTAAAAGCTCATAATTAACCAATAGAAAACATGCAGGATGATCAGCAAAAGAATCATAATTTTGCAAGTTAAATTGATTTAAAACAAGTATATCAGATTATACAATAATTAAAATCCTTTATTATACACATTTATACAACAATTTAATTGTAAAATAATCTGAATAAATAAATAAAAACTAAAATCCTTCATTATACACATTTATACAAAAATTTAATTCTAAAATAATCTGAATAAATAAATAAAAACTAAGTTCACTGTTTATTCAAATTCCATTGAAACAATTATGAACGGAGAGTAAAGTATAGTTTAGTACTGCTACTGAAAACATTCACACACATACCAAAAAAATTAGATTTTAAAGAAAACTAGATTTTATAAACTTTAAAATCATGACTTCATACAAAGTATGATCCACTTCATGTAGCCAACGATCTCATTATGCATTCCTCCAATTTTTCAACCTCCAATATTTATCTAACACGTCCAATTTTTCAACCTCCAATATTTATCTAACACGTCCTCCACCTCTTCATATCTGCATTTTAAAACAAAATCGATTATATTAGAAATCCAAGAAACACAATTTAGAAACACAATCAAAACTAAAAACTAATCAAAAGAAACAAAATAATCTAAAATGGAAAAAAAAAAATTTGAGATCCACTAGCAAATTTTCAATAATATTTGAAACTGGTAGTTGTTTTTTAATATAGAATCCACAGTTCGTTGAATTTTGATTGTCATCTTCAAAACAATTGAATAAGACAGAACGATCTCAACAATTTGGAGATGATCAGATCAATCTAAGTTAAGAGTCTTCTTACGTGGCTCTTTGATAACAGAGAATAAGTTCCCTAATTTCAACAATATTGAGATAGTCCTTGCAATTCACGCAACAACCTGCACAATAATTTGATCTTTGTGAATCCCCATACTTGTGATCCAATATACAAAAGATGACCGATTGAATTCCCCATTCATTAGCCATCACTAAGATTTCTTTCTGACACATTGAAATGGTGATATGTTTGATTTCTACAAAATTCGTACCACAATTTAAATCCCTATTCTCTTCTCCGATTAGATTGTTGTGGGAGATAATACACAAGGGTGCCTTCCCTCTTTGGGATGTGGCTAAGCCTTGTAAGATGTAGTAAGGCTTTAACATTTGGAGCTTCTATTGGGTGAGTTAGATGACCCCAATTGATCCTGCAATAAATTGTTAGAGGGAAACAAAATAAAACAATGAAAATGATAACAAAAATTTAACAAAACAACAAAGGGAACTTAGTTTGATGCAAACTCCAACAACCAATGTGAGCCAAACCACTTGTATATTTCCCAATGGCCAAGCTAATACAACACCTTGGAGAGGTGATCTCCACAAAGAGGAAGACAATCTTCGTAAGGGAGGATTTTCTTGTCCAACAATGTTTGTAGTGTAATTAATGAGCCAATATGTGAGAAGAGCACTTGCCCCTTGAAGGAAGGAGGAAAGGGAGATTTGGCAATGCTTGGCAAGAGGGAAGAGGTGAGCTAAGGGGAAGCTCAATCACAATTCCGGTAGCATAACATTGCTCAAAAATATTCTTCCAATGAGCATGGCCATGGCCTTATTTTATAAGCAAAGAGGTAGCCAAGCAATGACAAGATCATAGTGTGAACCCATTGATTCATGTTTTGGATCTAAAGTACACCAAGAGGCCATTTAAGGAAACCAAGTGTGTGAGAGGCGAAATTCAAATTCAAATGGGTAAATGGATATTTCATGAGCCTTTGATGCGCCACTGGTGGGTGAGATCTCATCGCTTGTGTTAGACGAATGGATTTCAAAGGATTTTTTGTGTTGCAGCATGGCTGTTATTCTAGAAGTGCATACTATCGTGTGTCTAACAAGAGCTTAATCCATGCGGTTATGGATTTTGGGGACCATCTTGGACTCAATCTACTCTTTGAATATTGTGAAGGTGTCTTTGGTTATGTGCATGTTGTATGTTGATGACGCTTTACAGTGTAAATCATGAAATTGTAGCAAGTGTGTGAGTTTTTCATGATACAAATGCCCCTTGATGTATGAAGTTCGAAGGGTACTGTAGATCCAATAACACATCATCATTTTTTATGTGCTTTCTTCGTTGGGTCTTCAAATTGTGTGGACAAGAGTAACATTCCAAAGGGAAATTTTTCCAATGTGTTTTTTTATACAAATGATATGGGAATCTCCATGCTTGTGAAAAGGGTGACAAAATGTCTACAAATGAAGAGACTGAGGGGTATCTCATAAACTATTTTCGGCATGGATGGAGGGTGGCATCAAACCTTGCAAGAGTACATGAACCTGGAACTAGTGTAGCTGGTGCTAAAGAAGTGCTACTATTGAGAATCTAAAGAATCCCATGGAGATGGGTGTCCAGAATAACTATGAAGTCAAGGAGATTGCATGATACCCAATCTGTTCCAACTATCATTTTCAAACGTGAACACTTCTACCTTCAAAATGTACAACTCCCCTTGCTATGAATAAATATATTGTTGACAAGAATAGGGGAGACTACCAAGTTAAGGATCACTAAGGACTCTCTTTACTTGTTCCAAAGTATATTTTTATAGTGATTTAAAGGAATCCCAAGGTACCACAACTACCTCTTCAACTCTAAGAATATGAGTTTTTGGTGTCAATGGTCTTGTCTAATGAACCGAGATCATGTTGTAACCAAGTGCGACTGATTGAATTGGCACAAGACTGGTCGATAAGTATGGGGATCATGCTTCCTTTGATTAATGATACACAGAGGAAAGAGTTGTCGGTAATATACTTCAAGTGAGGATGTGATGGAGGGATACAAATTGTATATGAAGGGCTTTGTGAGGAACACAATACTTGAAAGAGTGAGGTATGAAAAGACAGGATTACAAGGTACCGAGAGACTTCAATTTTATCGATCAAAGGTGTCTAGGGGATTGTTTCCGATAAAATTGTTAGTTCCCATGTGTAAATGGAATTGGGAACTATTTAATCATAAAAAATAATCTGTGGGTTCCCCACGATTTCGGGCGTGTTGTGTAATACCTCATGTGTTAAGCCCGGGACACATGTAATTTGTAATTGTTTATTATTGTGGCACATGATTCCGGAAAAAGGGTCTTTAAGGACCTAGAGACATTATTATTATTTTGTAAAATATTAATAAATGAAAACAACTGGCACATTGAGGACCACTAAAAGAGTATGGGAGGCCTAGATCCACAATGTGAGGGGGAATGGGGACATTCCTAACACTTTAGAACTTGTTTGGTTGATCGGCCTAGATCCACAATGTGAGGGGGAATGGGGACATTCCTAACACTTTAGAACTTGTTTGGTTGATATTTATTCCTTAGTGTCTTTATTAATTGATGATCACCCAAACATTGTACAAAGGACCTAACTTTTGATTAATTTATCCTATGTTGGTATTATTGAGCCTAATTCATGATTTAGTGGGTCTCTTTAGTGTTTGGGTGGGTACCACTTGTTGATTGAGGCCCTTTAGTAGTTTTGTAACTCCTTTGTGGAGGTTACACTTGGTTTTGTAACTCTTATTTGCACAAGTGTTCCCTCACTGGATATTTTTATCCTTAACACCTCAAAAGTTGTGTAAATACTTATGTAATTCCTTTTGTAAATACTTGTGTAAATTCTTGTGTAACTCCTGTGTAAATCCTTGTGTAACCTCTGTTTTTCTATTTTGGGAAGATGCCTTGGCTTGTCTGACACCTCACCTCACTAATTTTGAGTTGGGTGGAGTGGCTTGGAGTCATTCTCCTTGAAATTCGAATTGTTTGGGTTGGACTAGAGTTAACCTCTTGTGATTAAATTATCCCCCCTTGAATTGAATCAAGTTGGATTACCATGGGTTGATTTTGACCCATTGAGTTAGAATTACCTTCCTTGGTCTATAAATACATGTTTTATATCCTTGGTTTGGGGGTTTCTTTTCATGGTTCTTTTGGATGGTTGTTGATTATGGTTCTTCATACTTTTGATGTTCCTTGGTTTCCACTACCTGTATTTTTCCTTAACCTGCACATAAATCCTGATGGTGAATGGTGATATCTTGATGGCCTATGAGGTCTGGATTACCTTTGCACCTAGTAGTGAGGTGGAAGAGGAAGTATGTGGTGAGGAATAAAGTTTTGGATTCTCAAGTTGATACTTGAGTTGTTCTTCAGTGCACCTCTATTGTGGATCTGTGGCCTCAGCTCGGGGGTGGCCTGTCAAAGTGAGATCTGGCTTGGCAGTGCCAAAGGCTATCTGGAATGTGGTCTGGATGATGCCAGTTGCACATTAATAAGATAAGTGATTTATATCATGTTTATTTAATTTTATTGGATCTGATATGATTTATTTATGGATGCACATGAAATGTTTGATGAAACGTATGAGTTATTTGTGGAATAAATTTCTCATAGAATTCAATCTATTTATGCAAGTAAATTTTATGAAGGATTTGGAAACTAGTTTTTGGGATTTTGTGCACAAATTGTTTGAGGAAATAATAATTTGGTACCTCTACTACAGAACTGATATTTATTTCCTTGTTTCTTATATATTGTGTATTTTGATGGTACAATATCTCCAAAATGGTTTAAGACACTTCTCTTTGATGCTTCTACCTTTTATTCGAAAACTAGTTCTTCGATGGGACTGTTTTCCATAGTTTGTAGAATTATCACATGAAGTGTTTGTAAAAATGCATGATTGTTAATTTTATGTTTATTTCTGATAAATAATATTGAAATTCATGTGAAAATGTGAGGAGGATCTTCTTAGGAGTGTTGGGTGAATGTCTATGGAAATTCTAGATCAATTTCCAATTTCTAGCTCCTTCAATGGAATTGTTTCTAGATTTGTGACTTTGCACATGAAGTGTGTGTAAAAATGCCTGAGTGTTAATTTTATGTTTATGTATTATAATAATATTGAAATTTGTGCACGAAAATCTAAGGAGGATCTTCTTGGTAGTGTTTCCAATTTCTAGCTCCTTCAATGTAATTGTTTTGGTTAGATTTGTGACCTTGCATATGAAGTGCTTGACAAAATGTTAGAATAAGATATACCTCTATTATGACTGATCTGTTATGACTGATAAAAGAAATTATTTACAGTTGGAATTGCAATTGAATTATTCTATGAGCTGTGGATTTATATATTCTAGTGATTCCTAGAATTACTAGTCAATTCAGATGAGTAGAATTAACTTATTTTGTGGATTGTTTAATGAAATGTATATGAGGGGAGATCTACATCCATATGACTATAAGTGATCCTTGATATGATTTCCATGAGCTATAATATTCATATATCTCTCTTTATTTGGAATTTGGAAAGTTCAATTGAAAATTATGTACATTGCAGTGAAATTAGCAAATAGTTTTTGGATTCGAATCTTTGTTTTTGGTAAAAGATGAATGTACAGCCATATGCTTTGTTATTGATGATTTACTTGTGTTGTAGAATCCTATTTTCTAGATCTATACATTCACCTTGGTGTTCCTCGAAACTCGGTACGATTGGTTTGATTGAATTCCTCGCAATCTTTATTAACTACTTGTATTGATTGAATTTGAAATATCCTTCGTTTATGTACTCGGATCATATTTTCAAAAGTACTTTATTTTTCTGTACATGCATGCTTAAATATGTGTATAATGGCTGTAGGTTCACTTTTTGTTTCATTGGCATGGTTGTGTGTCAAATTTGTGCAAGACTAGTTGTTAGTATTGAATAACTAGTTATTGAATTTATTTTAATTTATTTGTAATTAAAGGGACTTTGTCATGAAACAAATATTGAAAAATGAATTTTAATATTTGTTTAACTAATCCGTTGTAATAAAATTATTTAATTATCCTTAGAGAGCTAATGATATGTCCCTCAGACCCATTGATATCCCTAGGGGACATCACATGTTGGGGGACCAGTTTGATGATGGGTACGAATCCCATAGTTTTGGGTGGATCGGGGAGTCAATTTAATGATGAGTGGGGTTCCCACGGTTTTGAGTGAATTAGGGAACCTTTTCCAAGATGAAGTGAGGGGTATGTTTTCAAACGTGAAGACAAGTTCCCCATGAATCAATGCCATACAGAGTGTTCCTGTGAGAATAATTGAATGGAGTTGGTGATATTGGGGGAAGGCATCCCCATTGATGTCTTAGAGAAGGTAATTATATGAAGGAAAATTGTAGATGGGTTGAATACTCATGGATGTATGAGAAGTCCTTGGTGAAATCTTCTTCATGACTGGTTCCAAGGAATTTAAGTTTTCTGGCATTGTTTGAAGTAGGGGAGTAAATGTGCAACTATAGGATTATTGGATTTAGGTAGAGTATTTTGGTGGGGTACAAATTCTTTGGACTTGTGGTGGGATCAAAATCATGTTTGTCAATTATGATGACGGTTTGTTGATCCTGGAAAACACCCATGGTGGAAGATAGAGTGGTCCTCAATTGGGATGTTGATGGCACATCAAAATTGGGATATTGATGACTTTATGGTTTGGAAAACAATGTGAGGGACAAGATTATCATAGGGAAATTGTGATGCCAAAAGGCAGGTTTCATGATCAAACGTAGGGGTATGATTACATATTTACAGATGGTGGATACTATGGGTGTTCTGATTATAATCCCACACACATAATGCATATACCCAAGTTTATTTAAGGACATGAAAAATTTATGGACATTGCAAAAGTAATAACTCAAAACATGACGCAACTGGGGGTGTTCTTATATGAACGTTCCCCAAGAGATGAGGCGTCATATAGAGAATGGGGATACCTCATTGCGAATATCTCAGAGTTTCTATCGCGGTGGTCTGAAAAGTTCATCAAATGAATGCATTGTTTGGTCGTGGCGAGGTTTTGAAGCTTGGGTCCAATTGGTTTAAAAATGGGGTGGCAGGAAGGCATGATTAGGAATCACATGGACTCCCAAGTATTCCTTGGTGGTATCCTCAGTCTAGCCACTATATTTACCTTGCATCAAGTGTGGATCAGCAATTAGGCCTGGGCAGTATACTGTTGTCTCCCTGACAACAAGGTGAGTTCCTCATAAGGGAGAGCATGGAAGCTATACCTCGACTTTTACCTTCTTGGGTGTCGATACATGTATTTGGTCCGAGATCTCTTTGTTTTGTTAAGGATTTTGTTGTTAATTAAATGAGTGTAAGGGATGTATTTCACACATTTCTTTCTTTTTTATTCACAAAAATCAAGAAGAGTATACTTGGTTGGAAAGAATCATAGGTTCCTTAGTGTGTGCTAGTGGGAATACACAAGTGATAAAATAAAATAGTATTGTTTCAATCAAGTGAAGTCCTAAAAAAAATGACGGATATTGTAATTTGATCTCTAAACAAACTAATGATGCTTGCAAAAATAAATGTTTAGTGTGCGTAGGAGGTATTTCACCGTTCACTCCCTTTTCTGATTCACATAAATCGTGAAGATCATACTTGGGAAGGGAATGGTTTTAGGTCCTTGCTTGTGTGCACAGAGTAGATGATACAATACTTTAAACTAAGGATGTTAAAGCAAAAGCAAAAACCATATGATGTCCCGAACACTAGTGACAACAATGAAGTCCTTGGGGAACCTCAAACTTGGTTACCTAAGTTGATTTAGAGGGATGATACCTTTACTCCCTAATCTTAGTATAGGTGGGCTAATTACTAAAGGAAAAGGTAACCATTGTAAGCTAATCAATTTCTAGTTCATTAGTGAGCAGCTAATGGGCTACAAATTGTTGTGCAAATAGATTCAAAAACAAATAAATGATAGACAACATGGAAATACAATTTAAAATCACACTGCAGCATTGTAGAAACACTTACTGGTGCACTATAGTGCGAGAACAATGAAAAAAAATAGCGTTGTTTCGTGACAAAGAATTCGCACGAAGAAAGTATGTTAAAAAGCATGGTCAACGCATCTATCAAAAATTAAAGTGTGTGGTTAGCATTCTAAGGACATCAGGAACCACACGACTGTAAAAATGGTTGACATGGCCAAATGAAGGCCGAATTCTAGGCTCATAAGGATGATCCTCTTCACCTACAACACAAAATATACCAGAAATTAACCACACTAAAAACAACAACCTAAACAAAGAGAAATGAACAAAAATGAAGTGGAGTTGCCATCAATAGTGTTGAGGAAAAAATGGCACAAGGGTGAGAAATATTCCCTATTATCTCTTAAACTTGCAGTCAAGGAAACAATAGTCGATGTGAGTTAGGAAATCCAAGCACTCATAAGCTACAACAACTTCAACAAACCTAAGCTAAGCTAAAATAATGAAGATATGGTTCCTTGAGGAAGGAGGTAAATGAAAAGAACACTGGCCCCTCTGAGGAAGGAGGAAAGGGAGATTTTAAAATGATTGGAAAGAGGGGAGTGGTGAGCTAAGGGGAAGCTCAATCAAAATCCAAAGAACATAACTTTTCTAAAAAATCTTCTTCCAATGAGCATGCCGAGGGTCTTCTTTTGTAGGCCAAGAAGTGGCTAAGAAATTACAAGATCACAGTGTGAATCTATTAATTCATGTTTTGGCTCCAAAGTAAACCAAGAGGTCATTTAAGGAAACCAAGTGTGTGAGAGTCCAAATTCAAATTAAAATGGGTAAGTGGAGCTTTCATGAGCCTTTAATGCATCGTTGGAGGGTGAGATCTGGTCTTTTGTGTCAGATGCACGAATTTCAAAGGAATTTTCACATTGTAACACGAGTGTTGTTCTAGAAGTGTGCACTGTAGCACATGTAATCGTAGTTGAATCTGCGCGGTTATGGATTTTGATTGTTTTGGGGCCATCTTGGACTCAATTTGCTCTTTGGATTTTGTGAAGGTGTCTTCAGTGGTGTGCATGTTATATGTTGATGACACTTTACCATATAAATCATGAAATTGTCGTAGGTGTGCGAGTTTGTTCTGATAACACTCATAATCCTCCTATTGACATGGGATTTTCTCCTTTCAAATTTATTTCAAATTTCAATGAAATGCTATGATCTTGATGATAAAAGGATGGTGGTAGGTGGTTTGTAGCATTCCACATTCACAATTTCTTTATTGTTTTATTACACATGTTAAAACAAAGGAAGATGTGGAATGGGTTTCGATCTTAAATCTTCGATGAATACGCTTAATACAAAATTTTGAAGAGAGGGGTCTAAATATTCGACCACTATTTGGACCACAATAATTTTTATCAAAATTGAACCAAACAAATCTCCTTATTCCAACTTAAATCATAAAAAATTTAGATTATGTATTTCTGAAGATACTAATCTCAAAAACTCCCAGATCTATTGTTTTTGCAGTCTTTAGAGTTTATCGTGGATATCTCCTTCTGCGCGTGACTATTTGGAGATTACCAAAATAGTTATCTAATTAGGGGATGATTTTTCCTCTGTTTCCGGTTGATTTTTACCTGTTTCTGGTCATGAATCTTCACGGAATTTTCAAAAATTACAAAACATTGCTAGATCTTACAAATTTTGGGCGTTTGGAGGTTTTCATGTCACATGATTTCATTTATGCACTTCAAATTGCCCAACACACAACAAAAATTACAAGATTTTATGAGTTAAATTCAGAGGATTCCGGCGAAAAATCAAAATCGCCCCTAGTTAAACAACTCCTTACCAAAATAGTAAATGGTGCATTCAAACCAATAAATATCTCTCACACATGTTTTTGACCTGGATGGGTCTCGTGGCATATTCTCAATAATCTCGTTGCCCAACCCTGCAGGGTTGTGGTAGCTTGATCTTCAACATTTATGGAGAAAAGCATGTCAAATAATAAATTTACTTCTAGCACAATGGTCTTCGCGCTATTCTCTGATGATGGTGCAGCCATACTTTGCCGCTAATGGTAGATTAATATTATTGTTTAATGATCTCGGCGATACAACAATCTTTAAGGCGATTTTGTGGAAACGATCACTGGAGCAAATTTTTACGTGCCAAGTAATCTCAATATTTCACTTGATAACCTTTTGCTTTGTCGAACCTTCATTTATCTTATTATACCTGCCTCAGCAGGTATATTGTAATCGTTTGAATTCAAACCTCTTTGACTTTTGGTATTACTTGGTGCATATTGGTGCATATTTAAAAGATTAAAATCTCTAATCAAAGTTTAACTTTGTAATATGAAAAATAGCAATTTTTAAATATTTTAAATTTTAATAAAAATATTTGTGTTTGCTATTTTGTCAACTTTTAATTGGCCAATAAAGAATGATGTCAGCCTTGGAGTTTGGTATCTGGTTTTCACTTGACACATGGCTATTATGACATTAGCATTTATTATATTTTATTATTATGTTATTTATAATTAAAACAGTCAGCAGATCCATGACTTCCGAGGACTGGTGGATTTGGCATTTGCAGGTGTGTGGGTAAATTCATGGAAATTATTGAACAATCTGACTGTGCTTTTCTACGAAGTCCTCCATGAAAACTGAAACCCAGCCACTGCAAAACGCATGAAAGAACCCTATTTCTTCAAGCAGAGGCGACAGTTACTCTTGAAGGCCGAGCATTTTCTTCTGTCCGCACTCAACTTCGATCTGGTTATCCAAACCGCATATAAACCCCTCTCTTGCGCCCTCAAAGAGTTCAATGTATTCCAATGGCATTCGAAGTTTGCACAGGTTTCTTGGAATTTTGTAAATGATGGATTAATGACCACGGTATGTCTCCAGTTCAAACCCCTGCAAGTTGCTGGTGCGGCTTTCTATCTTTCACTTCAGCAATTCGTCTTGGAGTTGACTTTGCACAAATCTAGAGAAATTCATCCCTCTACCAGTAAGTCACTATTTATACAGCGGAAAGATAATCTTTTTATTTGACTTTTAATACAGCGGAATGGTAATCCATTTTAGTTTCTGCGCAGACGTAATGAAGCTCTAATTCAGGAAATTAGTAAAGCTGTCCCTGGCTCAAATGATTTGAGCTTCAAAAGCCAACAGTTCAAACCATGGCTTGTCTGTGGAAGCAGCATTGGTCTTACTGGCGAAATCCTCAATACAACAGCGTTCGATGCTTGTTCACACTTGCATGTGGTTTGCTTTTTGGCACCACATTCTGGAGAATGGGTCGGAAAACGTAAGCATTCGTTTCAGCTACCAAGAGTATAACACTTCAAATTAAAACTCTTGTTAACCGAACTTAACTTCGGTTCTTATTTATTAATTATGGATGGTTATAATATTTTCCAGGCACACGCAGCAAGATATATTGAATGCAATGGGATCCATGTTCGCCGCAATTCTGTTCATAGGTTTCAGTAATGTTGTCTCTGTGCTACCGGTAGTCGATGTTGAAAGAACAGTATTCTACAGGGAGAAAGCTGCAGGAATGTACTCTGCTCTGCCCTATGCCCTTGCTCAGGTAAACACTCTAATTAAGCACTCTTTCATTGTCTCTGTAAAGTGCATCACCTTGCTTTTTCTCATCGCAAAGTTAGATTCATGATGAAATCATAAAATTATATTTGTGTCTGAGTCAGGTTTTGATCGAAGTACCATACATGTTTGTGCAAACGGTGCTGTATGGAGTGACGGTTTATGCATTCATCGACTTCCGGTGGACAGCGGCTAAATTCTTTTGGTACTTTTATATGATGTTCTTCATGCTCCTTTACACCACATATTATGGTATTATGACGGTGGGTCTGACGGTGGGTCTGACTCCTAACGCGAGCATTGCTTCCATTCTCTCCACTGGCTTCATTGCAATCTGGATGGTTTTCTGCGGCTTCTTACTTCCACGTCCAGTGAGTTTTTCTTATCAGTCTCTCCCTAATCAACTGATCACTCTCTCATCTTCATGTTTTTTCACGTCGATGGTTTTTTAATTGTTGCAGCGGATTCCTGTATGGCGGAGATGGTATTACAGGATTTGCCCCTTTGCATGGACTCTCTATGGACTGATAGCGTCTCAATTCGGGGACAATTCAGATGAAATGATGATGGCTGATGGTACAAAACAACAAGTGAACAAATTCTTGAGAAGCCACTTTGGTCATAGGCATGATTTTATGGGACCAGTTGCAGTTGCTACTGCGTCATTCTCAATTTTATTTGCACTAGTTTTTGCCCTCAGCATTAAAACTATCAATTTCCAAACGGGATAGAGAAACATTATAATTTGTTTTCTGCCATGCGAACTACCGTTTGCAGTAATTGTTTTGCCCTCCGCATTAAAACTTTCAATTTCCAATCGAGCCGGCAAAATATTAGATAAAGTAAACAAGTGTTTAATGTATATATCATGTTTCAATGTCCATTTTCTTGCGGATTGTTTGGGCAAAATATGAGGTACCTGCCACTTAAAGTGGTCTGAAATGCTGCCTCCGTTTTCAAGCCACACGCAGGAGGAGACATTGCCAATGTATATTACAAC
>LPNX010553473.1:276395-287192 GCA_001517045.1 Pseudotsuga menziesii
AAAATGGATGGGGTGAGAAGGAGCAATGCTTAAAAAGACCTTTGTTCAAAAGCGTCGAAGACGTTCATATCGGCAGCACGGTCCACGAGGACGACTGGATTATCTCTCATATTGGACGACACGAGATCTAAGCTCGTGACGTCTAGGGTTTGATCGCCTTCACATTTCACGTTGAGCTTAAACTCCACCAAACAATAACGGCACTAAGCGTCGCCATCACAAGTTTCTTAGGCCGTCCATTAAAACCTCCAAATTTCTGTTGTCATTGGCAGAGCCACCATCCAAGAAGATCCCTGTCCACATGAATAAGTGCACCTGATACTCCAAGGGCACCCACACAACAGAAAATTTACCCAGCATGTGATTCTGCACCAGGAGTGCACCCAAATCCACCGTCAGAATTTTTGCAACTTGCTACATAATTGATATCCTTTCCAACATCAATTTTCTCAAGCCTATGCAAAATTGACAAGCAACATACTACACAGTATTAAAACCGTGTGTCAATCTCCCCCCATTCATCACCTGCAAATGACCCATCTTCCTGCTGTAATCCCACAATATACACGGATATCTTGTCTCCATCAATATCATCTAACTTGTCTGTTCCGCGACCTCTTTTCTATTGGGGGATGTGTATTTTGGAAAAGGGCAGGCGTAGAGCAGTTCTCTGTAGATAATTCGTTTCCCATGCGGATGAAAGATCCGAGAGCAGATGTGGGTTACAATATTTGGATTGCAAACGCCATTAGCAAATGTATTTGTATTGCGCTGTCTCGGATTACAAGGAGTCGCTAAAGGGATCCAGAGAAATGGTGGTGAAAATCTCTTTACCTTAAGAAGAAGATAATTTGCAGAGATCAGTCAAAAAAAAATTTAGGAGGAAATGACTAACGAAAGGCTAAGAGTAGGGTTTTGATGTCGTCCATGGTCATTATTTTAATGTTTTAGGACAACCTTGAAGATAGATGCGTGGCAAGCATGCACGCTTGGTTAGTGTATTATTATTTATTTTTAAAATCTATTATCTATTTATTATTTATTTATCCCAAGAACCTTAAATTAATTAATTAGATTCTGAATTGCAATTAAAAACAATGTTGAGGACTCAAGGATACTCGTTGTGTGGCAGTAGTTAGCTTCCGCTACTTCTACCAGGTTGAAGGCGTGTGAGCTGCCTCCACTACCACGTATCGGTCGTGGAGTGTTGCAATGGATAATCTAGATGACACGAGGCTACCTCATCAAACACACCGATGCACCCAACCTTATCAATACCCACCTCACCGACCTGATTGAGCCTCCAATTACACACCACGTGGGTTGCATGAGAAGAGGTTAGAAACGTTGTGTGGTGGTAGGCTCGAGCGTGGATTAAAGGCTAACGTGATAACCAGCTACACCACCCAGATAGATGGTCAAGCCACTCCGTTCTCTCCTTAGCAGTCGACCCACTTCCATTCCTTCTCGCCCACTAGTTCTTTCGAGTCCATCCGCTTTCCATTAGGTTCTGTTTCGCAAGTAGACATACAATTGGCAGAAGCCAACGAAGGAAGCCATTAGGCTGGACCAAAGAATGCCCGAAATAGAACTCATAGCAATTAGAGTTAAAAACAAAGTATGCATCGAACTAAAGAAAGCAGAGCACAGAGAACAGTTTGGAAAAACACACACACACTACGGAGAGTATCTCGATCCGTTTATATTAAGTGAAACTAAGATAGAAAACTGTTACAACAAACTCCAGGGAAATAGGATCTAATTAAGAAAACTCTAGTTCATCTAACTGTCTCATTAATTCTCCATTATTTCAAGTCTTCCCCTTAATGGAGAATGGATTAACAGCTACACCCAACATTTCCCTAAACAATTCAAATTTGATCTTTTCGAGAGGCTTTGTGAAAATGTCAGCAGTATTTTCACAAGTATTACAATATATGAGATCTATTTCATTGGATTGTAGCTTCTCTCTAACAAAATGATACTGAGCATAAACATGCTTTGTCCTTGCATGAAAAATCGGATTATTTGCCAACTTGATTGAACTTTGATTATCACATTTGATTACTGTAGGTTTCTTTTGTTCTTCTCCGACATCTTGAAGAAGTCTTCTCAGCCAAACAGCTTCACAGGTCGCTGCACACAGGGCCTTGTATTCTGCTTCAGTAGAGGACAGAGATACAGTAGGCTGCTTTTTACTGCTCCATGAAACAATTCCGGATCCTATGCTAAATGCATATCCAGTGGTTGATCTTCGATCATTCGGATTCCCAGCCCAATCAGAATCTGAATAACCCGTCAACTCAACAACAGAAGCATCAGTATATTTAATACCAAATTCAAGTGTTCCTTTTAGATACCTGAGTACCGTCTTTGCTGCATTCCAATGGCTTTCTTGAGGTTTTTCCATAAACTGACTCAGCACACTCACAGAATATGCAATGTCAAGTCTAGTTGTGGTGAGATAATTCAAACTACCCACCATCTATCTGTACAATGTATCATTCACCTCCTTTGAACCATCATCACAAGAGAGTTTCACATTCTGTTGCATGGGAACAGTAGATGATTTACACTGATCCATTTTAAATCTATGAAGTACATCTCTGACATACTTACTTTGAAAAACAAATGTTTGGCCTGCATTTCTCCAAACTTCAAGACCTAGGCAGTAATGAAGCTCACCCGGATCTTTCATATCAAAAACTTGTGACAGTTGTTCCTTGATTTCATCAATCAAATTCTCTGAATTTCCTGTAATTATTAAGTCATCAACATATACAGAAATAAATACTATATACCCCTGCTCATCACATTTGATATATAAATTTGGATCACTCTTGCTCCTCAGAAATCCCTGTTGAAGAAAGAAAGAGTCTATCTTCTCATACCATGACCTAGGTGCCTGTTTTAGTCCATACAATGCTTTCTTTAACTTACACACTAAGTGTTCTTGCCCTTTTTCCACAAACCCTTCAGGTTGAGTAAGGTACACCTCCTCTTTTAACTCACCATTCAAGAAGGTATATTTAACATCTAATTGGTTTAACTTCCAATTATACTTTGTAGCTAAGGCAATTAATAATCTGATAGTATTCAATTTAGCTACAGGTGAAAATGTTTCAGCATAGTCAATACCTTCTGTTTGTGAGTATCCCTTTGCCACCAATCTAGCCTTATATTTGTCTATGCTACCATCTGATTTAAACTTGGGTTTGTATATCCATTTGCATCCTATTGGCTTTGTATGTTTAGGCAATTCAGTCAATTCCCAGGTATTGTTTTTCATTATTGATTCATATTCTTCCTCCATTACATTTCTCCATTCATCATGTACATTGGATTCATCAAAACTAATGGGTTCTATGACATTCGAAATGCTACTCATAAGGGCATAGTCTTTGTACCTTTCAGGAGCTTGAACCTGTCTTGAAGATCTTCTTAGCTGTAGCTTATCTTCCTCTTCGCTGTGTGAACTTTTGTCTTCATCACTAGTTGAGCTTGGACTGTTTGTATCACTGAATCCCTCTTGCTGTTGTTGTTTTTCTTGTGTGTTTGGCTGCTGTAATATAGTTTGGTGTTCTTGTGTAACCCCTTCATCAAGAACTTTATGCCATTCCTCATGGCTTTGGTTGCTTTTCTCTGAAATTTTTGTTTCCTGTTCATGGAAGAGTACATCTCTACTTGCAAATACCTTGTGAGTAGAAGGATCAAACAATTTATATTCTTTGAATTGAGAACAGTAACCTATGAAGATACATTTAATGGCTTTGGCATCCAGTTTCTTCCTATTTTCCTTTGGAATATGTGCAAAAGCTGTACACCCAAAAACTTTCAAATTTTGAACTACTAGTTTGGAACCATACAAAGCTTCAAAAGGAGTAATATCATCAAGAATCCTAGTTGGACTTCTATTCTTTAGGTAAACAGCAGTATTTATGTCTTCACCCCATAAGGTATTTGAAATATTCTTACCTTTCATCATACTGCGTGCACATTCTACCAAAGTTCTGGTTTTCCTTTCAGCAACTCCGTTCTACTGTGGAGTGCTGGGTACTATAAACTGTTGTACTATTCCATTATCTTTGCAATATTTGTTGAAGTCCCCTAATTTATACTCTCCTCCTTGATCTGAACGAAGGATTTTAATGGATTTTTCTGTCTGCTTTTCAACCATGTTTCAGAACTCCTTAAAGTACTCAAAAACATCACTCTTTCTTCTAAGAAAGTAAACCCATGTGTATCTTGTGCAATCATCAATAAATAGCAAAAAATAAAATGCACCTCCTAAGGATCTAGTCTGCATAAGCCCGCAAACATCAGTATGCACAAGATCTAACACATCTCTTTTTTTCCTATCAGGATTAGAAGGAAATTCATCTCTGTTCATCTTTCCTAATGCACATCCTTCACAAGCAATGTTCACATTTTTTAACATGGGAAGTCCTTCAACCATATTATGCTTCAATAATAACAATAAATCTTGATGATTGATGTGGCCATACCTTTGATGCCAAAGACTCTCTGTTGGCATGGTTGCAGTAGTTAATGCGTGATGCTCTTTACTAGTAACATCAAGCTTGTATAGGCCTCCTACTCTGACTCCCTTTGCAAGAGTTTTGTATTGGTCCAGTAAGTCCTTCACTATGCAGTAGTTTTTGAAGAATTCAACCTTCAAATTCTGATCTGTAATAGTAGACACAGATATCAGATTTTTCTTTATCCCTGGCACATACACCACATTGCGAATGTGACGAACACTACCATTTGGCAATGTTACTGGAATATCTCCATATCCCTTGATCTGATATGCATGGTCATCACCAAGATATATACTAGCACCATTCTGTGTTTCTTTATAGTTAGTATACCACTTCTTATTACAAGTCATATGCACTGATGCTCCGGAGTCAACAAACCAAGCATCAATATCATCAATTTCAGCAGATAAAGCAGCATTAGACACAAATAGTCTAAGATCCCTTGAGTCAAAGTTTGGCGTTTCAGTAATCTCATCAGCAATTTCATCTCTAGCCATAAATAGTTTTAGATCATGTGTTGAAGAGTCTTCAGCAAAATGACCTGAATATTTTCTAGGTTGTCTATTCCTAGCCTCATCATTCTTCTTCTTATGACAGTATTTAATAAGATGTCCAGGTTGACTACAATAAAAACAAATTTTTGACTCATTCCTGTTAGATGGCATACCTTGATTCGGTCTTTGAGGAGTTCTACTCTGTGATGACCTGCCTCCTCTTCCTCTTTCTCCTGATCTCCCTCTCGGAGATCTCTTATTTGACCACAATGCCAAACTTGAATCTTGAGGCTTCAAGTTCCCATGCCTCTCTTCTTCTTGCAGCAAAATACCAGTCAGCTCTTCAAAAGTAGGAGGTTTCTCCCTTGCTGCGAGACCTGTTATAAACATATGGTAGTCCTCTAGCATACCACTCAATGTGATTGTTACGAGATCAGTGCTGGAGACTTATTCTCCTATGTCTCCTAGCTTATCTTTCACCTCTTTGATACGACCCAAGAATAAACTAATAGACTCATTTGCATCCATCTTAATGCCTAGCAATTTAGTTTTTAAGAAAAGGAGACGTTTCGTATTGCTAGTTTCATACAGATGTTTAAGTGTTGTCCACGTTTCAGCAGAAGTTTTAGCTTCTCTGATATGTGGAATAATACTATCTCTAACAGACATTTGTAAGAGTACCTTGGCTTTGTTCTCGTGCTTATCCCAGTCATGTATTTGTGCTGGTGTTCCACCCGCAGCTGCTACAGGTTTCGCTTCATCTCCATTGGTGATTGTCCAGACACCATAGCCTTCCATCAGGGTCTGCATTTTGAATTTCCAGTTTATGAAATTCGAGCCATCCAATTTGTTGGCCTCATTGAGATAGGTCTATGCCAATGGATTTGACATTTCAGCAACTCCGCAGTACAATGCTCAGCTCAACTCACACAAAATAGCTCCTCCTCTCACGATTTACAGTAGTAAGAAGTGAGCAAACAGTGAGTTCCTCTATGCACAAGCTGAACAACTCTCCAGAAAACAGAGAAAACGGGTTCTTCACAGCAAACTGCTCCAGCAACCCACAACTCCACTTCTTCTAGCTTCTGCTTCCCACAACAAAGTAGAAATTGGTTCACACTGCTAGGGCGATTAACTTAATGAGAATAGCAAACCCTGAGCACCAGCGGCTCTTTCTCTCCACATGCATCAACTGCTCCTCGAGCTCTCTGACTCCTTTGAAGAAATACGATTCAGGGCTTCCTCGACGGCTCCTCTAAACATTATAAACGGACTCCACTATACCTCCAGGCTACAATTTACACCCTCAATGGATCTTGTACATAGATTCCAGGGTGAATTTGGCAGAAGACACCTCACAACTTGATGCACAGCTCCGGAGGCACCCTCTAGCACAGCTCTATGTCTACCTTACAGCTCCCTTCCTGCTCTATACTGAGCAGCGGCAAACTCCTCTCTCTGCAAAGGAAACCCCAAGACGTTTTGCTCTGATACCAAGTTGCAAACAGAGTATGCAGCAAACTAAAGAAAGCAGAGCATAGAGAACAGTTTGGAAAAACACACACACACTACGGAGAGTATCTCGATCCGTTTATATTAAGTGAAACTAAGATAGAAAACCATTACAACAAACTCCAGGGAAATAGGATCTAATTAAGAAACTCTAGTTCGTTTAATTGTCTCATTAATTCTCCATTATTTCAAGTATTAGAGATTGTATGGGCATTATGTTCTCTCCCCATCTACCTGCTAAACCGAAGAAATAAAACTGGAAGATTGACCAAGTGGATTGGATTGTATCTGTCATCCAGCTATCTATTCTCTGAGCTGAAAATGGAGAACCTAGCTGGCTGGCAGCGATTTACAACAGATATTTTCCCGCCTGCTAGTCCAACTTTATCTGATAGGTATCCACTATTACACAATTGTATATGTGCAGTCTAAGCCGTGTTCTTAACTCTAGTGTAGAGCAGATGTTCTCTTCTTCAACCATATTGCTCATGTGTTGAAAATAAATTTTGATAATAAAGGATTGGTTCCTACAAACTTCTGGTTTTTACATGCCTACCTGCAGCCTGCTGTACATGCGTATTTTGCTGTTGCGCAATAGATTCATCATATATTCATAGGAAGAACTTTTGCGTTTGGAAAAATCAGGTAAGATGCTTCCATTAAAAGTTTACTACGATTAAAGCTTTCTTTTGCAAGGGTTGTGAGTTCAGATCGAAAGCAACTAGGTCAATTAATTAAGAATTAGAGACGAACTCAATGTATGTAGGACTTTTGTTGAGTTTCATTATATTTCGGAATAATACTACAATTAATCCTTCTTTCACCGACCCCTTTCTCTTCTTTAAACGCTCAACAAATTATGCGTTGATGTGAAGAAACGAATTTTGTCTTCCCATGTTTTGTTTTGAAAGCAATACTGTAACTTCTTGATTTAACATGGCTACAGTAATGTATGCTGCAACCCAAAACCCTAGACCCTAATGCGTGCAGCAACCCTAAACCCCGAAATTTTAAATCCATGGCTAGCGCATGAATTGAACTATAGATTCCTTCGAGCACAAATTGCATGTTGGTAAATAAACTGCAAATAAAATTGAAGAGAATCCTGTCGTATGACACGATATAATGTGCAGGGAAGACATCTTCTACAGATAATTATTTTATTCTGGTTAGAACGTGTTTTCAATTGTTTCTGTTGGAAAAAGCTAAATATTTCCGAGATAAATTAATTTCTCAGCACAGTGTGATTTGTCCACTTTTAACTATGCATTTACTTAGATTCCGAGATTTATTCATTTTCCAGTTCTCTGTGATTTCATGTTAAATTTTACTCGTTGCTCGGTTCCTGCTGTAGAATGAATAATGCTAGCTTGATCGTGGGGTGACTGAGTGCGAACCAGACAGATTCTCTTTCCTGAGTGGGATCTAGAACCTCCCAAACCCCATAAGTCTTTAGGTTACCTCCCACACTCAATGCCCTATAGTTTACTCCCACTTCCTAAACTGCAGAACCTTGAAAAGAACCTACTAACCTCACCCACCCCGCTAAGTGATCTTCCGGAAAGACAGGCAGGTAGGATTCTTCCCGTCGTGCTCAGTCCATGCGTTGAGAAGAGAGAAGGCTGACCTGATTTTTCTCCAAACTTACAATGAATAAGCACAATATATATATATATATATATATAAGTGCTCAATTGTCTTTGCGTGGCAGCGACAGAGATAACGAATGATGGGCCCGAAGATACCTCTACGTTGCATAGCGTCCCAATTCTAGTCACCCAGAATAAATTACAATGCCAAGAGTAAAAATCAGAGGTTTAATTTATTTTTCCGTGCTATATTAAGAGGGTTTGTCAATTCGGCCCACAAGAAATTGGAAAAAGAAACTTCAATTTATTTGTTCTTTCAATATTGTGAGATTTAATATAGAATACAATAAAGTATTTCTAGGATTTCTGAGATGAAGCGTTACAGTTTTGATCTTTAAAAAGTTGTACTTTACAATATATTAATTTTTAATTATATTCTAAAAACTTTTGTAATAAGATTGTTTATTTTATTTTCAAAAGAACAAAATTTATAAATTACCCCTCTCTATGAGCCCTCAAGTTGCTCTAAACTATTGTAGGTTTATAATTTCCCCAGTAATACATAGTAGAATCAATTGGAAGAAAAATAAGCAGCGATTATTTGTATTTCAGTATCAATCAAGAACAGAGTAGTGTGTGCCCCTTTATAGCAAACTTAGAAATTAGACAACCCATCAGGTATCAATCCCGACGACGGAAGTATTACTTTTTCTGAAAACTAGGATCTTGTGGGGAAAATGGCGTCCATCTCCACATGGTGTGATGAAACCAGTTAGGAAGAGGGCATAAATGTTTTAGAGTTGAAAGGACCGCAAGAGACTTGGACGCATCTCTGATTTCTCAACCTGCAGGAAGCAATTAGGATCGGCATACTTTGGCACCAAATTGTCGAGGACATAAAAGGACAGGCACTGGAAATTTGAAATTCCAGACCTGCTTCGCTGTCTTCTGCTCCGTACTCTTCATCTTTTGTATGTCATCCTTGTAGCCATCGCTCCATTTGTAGTTTGATATTGCTTTAGGAGAATGACCCATAGAGGGAAATGTTGACGGTGTATTTAACATAATTATGCATAAGTAAACAATTATAGGCATATCCCTTGAGGATAATGACCCATAGTTTAAAAACGTGGCTGTCTTTTACTTAATTTAGCATGCCGAAATAATTTTGGGCATCTTCCTTTGAAAAACACTTCCATCCCAAGGAAATAAAATATTGTTGATTGAGTTAATATTTTTGTGCATTCACAACGACTACGCGTCTCCCTATGAGGGATTGCTTCCTTGAAAATTAAAGAAAATGTTGAGTTAATATTTGTATGCTGTGTAAAATGACAAATTAGCGAAACAGAATTTTGCAACTAGAATTAGTACCTAACTCCATGAATCTCTGGAATCTCTCTTCCCATAACTAAATCATATACTCCTCAAACTATTTAAATGTTTACTATGTCATGGCTTGTGAATCTCTTGCAACCTTATTATTTTTCCTTTGTTCTCCGAAACATAATCTTCTCTTCTCAATATTGGACCTAGATATGTAATCATGACTATTAAAATCTTACCATCACTTAGTCAATGGATATATTTTGTGTGAAACTTTAGTATGTATTGAAGCAACAACATCCATGCCTCAATTTCAGTTAGCCGAACAAAGAATAGGTGAAAAGATTAAATCTATTTTATTTTCTTACAAAATTTTGCTTAATATATATTAAGTTGAAGTGAAGTATGTCTTTTTAATAAGGATGATAGTCTCTATTCTTATACTTAGAAGAGGTTGGGAGATATGTTATGTTATTTTAGGTAATAATACATATATTATTTTAAGTAAACATTTATGTAATACATATAAATAAATAGACATTTTAATATCAAAGAAAAGATGGAGATTGAAGGAAAAGTAACATAATATTAAGCAAAACAAAGAAAATGTTGATTATGATTGAAATAAGCATAAATGAAAAGGGGGGGGATAATGTGTTTAATTATATGATAAATATAAGAATAAGTTATTAAAGAATTTTGTTAGTAAAATGGAAAATACAATTCTCAATATTATAATCAAATATAATAATGATTTAATTAATTAAGGTTGTGTGAAAGATGATATTCCCTTATGAAACACGATAAGGAAAAGCGATATAACCTTGGTAAGTATGTTAATTAGTGTAGATAACACCCAAACAAGGTGTAATGAACCTTGATGGGTGTTACAATTGAGATCCCAGAGGAGCACATAGTAGTTACTAGTACCATGATATAAAATACGGTATAAAACACATCAAATGTAATAAAATAAGTAAAACTTAAATAACATCTTCATATGTATCAAGGTAAAGGTCCAAGTGGGATCCCGTCACCAATAATAATATGTTCTTATAATCATGCATAATAGTAACTTCGTATTCATACATAACACACATATATTTGCATCCCATATCTGACTAGACATATCAACATGTTGCATTTTATTTTCTTAGTAAATGTTGGACCCAGTTTGACTGAGTAAACCATATTTATGATAGATGTTGCTACTATGTCTAAGATGTTACTACTGATACATTGATTGTGATGTTATGATTATGTTTATGAGGTCACTATGTTATAGTTATCATGATATTCCTTTGTTCATAAAGACAGTGTATGTTTAATTGTCAT
>LPNX010553473.1:295991-328879 GCA_001517045.1 Pseudotsuga menziesii
AATATTGAGCGTTTCCGTCTTGTTGGCTGGTTGCGTTCGTTTCAATGGGAGTAGTGAGATCAGGTTTTAACACTTTTAAGAGTGTGAAGGTTTACCTTAGCGATTTTTTGGTTTTTGGCCTCCTTTGAGCCTTAGCGCTGTTAGTTCGTCTCTTTGGATCGGGCCTCTTTCTGAAGTTTCCGAACCTCACATCACCCACCGTTGCGGCTCCCTAACCAAACCTTCCACCCGACTGAGGTTTCACCCAACGCCCGATTCGCTGTATAAGGCGCTGGCTGTAGTTTTTGGTTCGCCCGCCGTTGCGGCCAGAAGGTAGGAGTTGATCTCCGATCCGCTTGTCACCCGCAACGTCCGACTTATTGACTGCCACCCGAACCTTTCCTTTACCTCGTCGCCCGCCACCGACTCGCGTCCCGTCCGCCGTTGCGGGTGACCGAACCTTCTAGTTTTCGACCCACTTCCCGCCACCACCCGATCACCTACGACGCCCGTGTTCCCGCTCCCCCTCTTTTGGCACTCCTCCGCTGTTGCGGCTCCTGGAGCCTTCTTCCAATCGGTGTAAGAACCTTGTCTCATCCGATCTAAGAGTTGCCCGACCGCCGATTTACCCTTTCGGTGCCGTTCCGAGCTTCCTCATTTCCTCACCCGGATGAACTAGGCTAGCTCGTTGTGAATATATCATTATATTTTTTTTAAATTATGGATGCCTAATGTCTAAATTCAATGGATAATGCACCAAATTTGTATGCAGAGATCATCTCACGAATCGCTGAAGCAGAGCATCGCGCCGGAAAGGACAACGAGAACGAATGACCAAGGCGCCGACGGGACATTTTCTTTTCTGCGGTTACTGTCAGAAAATAAACGCCTGTAGAAATGATGGAGAAGGTGAAACGACCAGGAAAGAAACTGAATCGTCAAGGACAAGGAAGAGACGCGTTGAGGGAACCGAGGAGGGATCAGTGGTAGTTTAAATAAGGGGAAGCTCGATGAAACAAAGGCTTTTTTCCCTTAGAAAATTTTGTAATTGTTGACTTGTAAGAGGAACTATTTCGTTTTGCGAAGTGAACTGCAATTTTGCCTACCGGAAAGAGCAAAGAAGTGAAATGTACCAATGCTATTCAATGAATAATGCTGAAGGAGAACTATTTCGTGTTCAGCTGTATTGCTTGCGCTGTAAGGATATTTGATGTTCGAACCTAAGTTCTTGTTAATTATCTTGCAGTCTTTTCTGGGATACATTTGCACTATGAGTAATATTTGTTGTCATAGAATGATCGGCTAACTGGTTATTCGAATATTTGCAGTCTTCATGTGCTGTGGAAAAAGTATCAGCTATCTGTGATTTTTCTTACCGTATGTGATTCTGTATTGCTCAGTTAAGATGATAGCCTCGCTCCCTAGGGATAATTTAGATAGTTAGTTATTTCTGTTCGTATCTGGTTTATTTGCTTGTGAGCATAAGACGAGAGGTAAGAACCTGCGCATCACTTTGTGACCGCCCTTGCTTTTAAACCAGCCTGCATTTAATTAGGCACGTGCATATCATTCCTTTAAGTCAAAATACAAAAAACTCGGTGGGCCGGGCCGCAACCGGTAAAGCCTTTGTTTGTTAATTTGACCTACGGTAGCCGGACCGCAAACCGGACGGATTCCCTATACCAAACAGTCAGCGGGCTAGTTGGGAACGCTGATTGGGGAGAATCCCTTACCCTTGCCGCCTGCGAATTTCCAGGCCTCAACAATAGGGTATATAGACCCAGGATGTTGATAGGGATGGATGTGTTCCACTCTATGTTTTTATGATACCCGAGGTCGTGGGAGGGCAGTGCTGAGACACGCTCCCCATGTTGTTGTGATGACAATGGTCGGGTACCCGAGGTCGTGGGAGGGCCGTGCTGAGACACGCTCCCCATGTTGTTGTGATGATGATGGTCGGATTCCTGCTAGGAGAGGCTAGGTCCGTTGTTCAACCGACGCTATCGCTCTCAGGTTCTTATGTGGTCAAGTCGGTGAAGCCGACATCCACTTCTATACTAGCAGAGGAAGGATAGGGAGGATGCGGACATAGGTTAGGATGGGTGGACATCTTAGTTATTATGGTTGAATGTTGGACAATTATGATACCGGATTAGTGATGGTAGGTACCAATCTTAACTGACTAAATAATAAGAACATAATTGTTAAATAACTCTAAATGTCACAAGAAATCATATTATCTGGATATGGGTCATGTTGTATGAAATATTAATTGTATCAGTTAGAATTTAGGGGTTTTTGCAATAGTACATGTGCAGCCTGTGCATGTACTGGCCATGCATGCACACCTCACAATTGCATGCTAGTATGAAATATTTAAATAGTTGGATAGGTTAACTAAATATTTGTGAATTGCTTTAAACCTATAAATATACCTTGTATCACTATTCTGACCATAACTTCGGGACGAAGTTTCCTGAAGGGTGGGTGTATAAGTACTTTTATTAAATTAAACATAAACAATGCTATCATTTCGATCAATTAATCATGAGACTACAATGGATTAATTATTGGTTAATAATATTAATTATTAATTTACTTCTATTTATTATTATTATTTCAATTTATTAATGTTAATTATTAAGTATTTATTATTTAGTTATTAATAAATAATAATTAACAAAACTATGGTTACCATTACTTTTACCATTCAGTATAAAACTTAAACAAAACCACATAGGTAACATTTTATGACATTTGGTTAGGTTTTTGTAACACGTACAATTCAAGAAAAATTCATTAATACATAACACATGTCAAACAAATCTGAACTGCACTGCCCAAGATAGAATAAAATAAATTAATTTATGAAAGAGGCGATGGAAGAAGGAAGGCGGTGGAATAAGGAAGGTGTTGGAAGAAAGGAAGGGAAGGGGGGTATAAGGAGGAGGAAGGAGGTGTTTTGGAGGGGGAGTGCAGTGGAGAGGTTGGATTTATTTTTGGGGAAAATTAGACTCTGGATGAGGGGGAAAAATGAAGAAAAACTTAAGGAGGGGGATAACTCAAGGAGGAGAATATCTGTAAAATGACTCAGAAATGGGTGGAAAGGATGAAGAATATAGAAGCTGCTCTCGGTATTATTGGTCTGTGGGCTCGGGGGCTAGGAAACCCATGGGTTTCCTAGGGCCAGCACATGATGAGAGCTGGTCGACAGGGTGGCACATCATTTTTGTTAATCAAGGCTTGGATGGTTGGATGGAAAGCTCAAAGAGGAAGGAGCCTACAAGGTCTACAGCAAACTCCTGGATCTACTACGACCGCTGTTCCCAGGTATTTCAATTCCAGATAATTAGATATTAAATTTTTGCATGATATTATTGTCTAATTTACAAAAAAAAATCATGAAGTTTATCAAACCTGTACAGCTCCTATTTCTACGTTAATATGTTTACAGTTCAAGATTGTACATTCATATGTTTATAAAACTAACAGTACAGACATAGATATAAACCTGTAATATGATTTAAAAGGTCTTGATAGAGAACATCATAGAGAAATGGACCGAGTGCTCTACCGGTTAGGCAGAGCACTACAAATTATTTTAGTTTCACACATAGTATTTAAAAATATTATCACAAACATACTAATTTTTAGAGATAATGTATCTTATTTGTTGGTGATGGCATTTTCTTATCTTCTATTGTTTTCTCTCCAAATAAAAATGTTAAATTTCAAGATGTAATGAGCCCATACTGTCATGTGAATATTCATGTAGAAGGAAAGTTCACTACATGGAAAGAGAGGGATCATTTCTCGAGGATTAGGTGGGTCACTCTTTGAGTAAAAAAAATTCAAGGAAATCCATTAATGATATGACACCATCTACCGAGGAAAGGAAATTAAGATCAACATGTATTGGTGTTGATAATCAAAGATTGACAAATTTATTTATAGAATCCATCCTATTGTATCATGAATATGGTATTTAGATTAGGCACATGTAAATTTGTGCATAGATGCTCAGGTACTTTGGATTAATAAAACATTGAAATTTTTAATTTGATATTTTTTTTTCAGAGCCATCTTTGAAGAGATCATCTTAAGAGAGTGCTCAATGGAAATCATATGATCACCATTCGAGGAAAAAGGGATAATTATATGTCCAACATGAATTTTCACATATCATTCATGTTGTAATTCTTATTTATACTGAGGGGGGGCTAAAACGGTATAACGCAAAGATTATACAATTTTCACTTTAACAAATTATACTTGAAAACTTTTTATGTCAAGTGAAAGAAACCAATACGAAATATAGGTCCTAAATTCTTATTCAAATAAAAACTAATGTCAGGGTGAATCCTTGAAGATGGGTGTCTATTTTGGGGGGTCTTATGAGAAAATAAATCTAATTTTTTCATGTTTTTCAACTTTAGGCAAACGAAAGTGATATTTTTGTTTAGAATTTCACTTTTAAGTAAAAACAAAACTAAACTTTTAGATAATTATGTTAGCTTTCTATTCATAATTTGTTTTATTGAGATTTGATATTTCGTTTTGGAAAATGTTTGATAGTGTGTCCTTATAAAATGACAGGTCTAAAAAATAGTCATTTTGGTTGCACCCCTAAAATCATTGTTAAACTTGTATTTTGCAAAAACAAAACATGCTACGACAATATACACACAATATACTAGAGGATGACTATAAGTTCGTAACCAACGGATCTATATACTAACTATAATATTTTTTTGAATTCGATCAATGGGTAAACTTTGAAGATTTTCAACATGTTTTTGGTTGCGACACTTTTATCTCAATTGACTGTAAAACTTAAAAATCTACAAATACCCTTTTGAAGTAGACACTCCAATTAACCACACCATATTTGTTTCAATTTTTTTGGTGGTGTATTTTTAAACTTATATATTTTTCATTTCACCGCATTTTCAAAAAGATGAAACGAAACTCGACGCATGTTAAGAAACAAAAAAAATAAAAATATCGGATATCACCTATACACAACAAAATTTATACCTACAAAAAGTAGATTCAATGAAGAAACTAATGGTATCAAGTTCAACAGACGATTTGTAGTGTAAGGAATCCATTTTACCTTCTGAAAATGGAGAAACCTGAAAATTGTGCAGGTTTCAGGTCTCAGAGGTTATTCAGCCACATAACTATTCGACCGAACAATTATTCGGCCAGATAATTGTTCGGCCGAAAAACCAAACGCAAAAAACATTTCATCGGCCGGAAAAAAAAATAAAAAATAAAAAATAAATAAAATAAAATAAAATATTATGTTATCTATATTTGTATAAGTAAAACAAAATAGACTCATTATTTCGCACATTTTCATTTCTCATATATTTTATCAAAATATTTTTGAAGGGGTTTGAAGAGGAGATTTCTTTTGCCAAAGGAGTTTTTTTTACAAGGTATTTTTCTTCTTATTTATTTCAAAGGGGTAAATTCAAAGAGTTTTTTCCCAAGGAACTTTTGCCATAGATTTTGTGTTCTAAAGTATTTTTGCAAAGGAGTTATTTCTTTGCAAAGGGTATTTTCATAAAGTTTTTTTTCCAAGGCATTTTTGTAAAGTAGGTTATTTCTTTGCAATGGGTTTTTCCAAAGAGTTCTTTTTGCAAAAATGTATTTTCCTTCTTATTTCTTTCCAAGAGGTACATTCAAAGAGTTTTTTTGCAAGGCACTTTTGCAAAAAAAATTGTATTTTAAGGTATTTTTGCAAAGGAGTTATTTCTTTGCAAGGGGCTTTTTCAAAGAATTTTTTTTTCCAAGGTAATTTTGCAAAGTAGGTTATTTCTTTGCAATGGGTTTTTCCAAAGAGTTTTTTTGCAAGGTATTTTTGCAGAGTTTTTTTTCCAAAATATTTTTGTAAGTTGTGTTTTCAAAGAATGGTTTTTTTAAGTATTTTTTCAAAGAGGTTTTTCTTTCCAATAGTTTTACAAAGATGATTTCTTTACAAGGTGTTCTTATTTTTTTCCAAGGGGGTTTTCCAAAGGAGATTAAACAATCATGGGAAATAAGAGAAACCATAAAAAAAAGTGATCGTAAACATGATGACGATGCTAATAGGGAAAAAGAAAAACTCGTAAATAGAGCCAAAAGAGAAAGGGTTGCAGAAACGAAAGTGATAATTAAATATATATAAGAACAACTTTACATGACACTGTTGATGAAATGGAAATTGAAAATCGAGTACAAGAATAAAAAATGGAAGTTGAAGAGACCATTGTTGAAGATGTAAATAGTGATTTACATGCTAATGTTGATGAATTCAATATTGAAGATCAAAATCAAGATCCAGAAATTGGACCTGGTATGTATATATCATGTATTTTCCAAATTCATTTTTTATAATGAATTGTATTTTTGGACATATGTTAAATTAAATTTAACTTGATGTACAGGTACTTTCACCATTGATGATGAAATGTTAAAAGACATTGATTGCGACAAATATGGAGAAAAAATACCCATACATGTTGCACGATATCGTGCTACAAAAATTTATGATGATATTCTCAAGGATTGTTCAATAGCAGGACAAGCGCAAATTTTGAGATGTTTATTGGTGTCCAAGAAGTTAGAAGGTGCTGTGTCATTATTGGATATTCACAAGGTGACAAAAGAGTCGAAACTGAAACATAATGTGATAGAAAATATAGGTTATTCAAAACAAAACAAAATGGAAAATCCAGAAAGAAATATACCAGTGTTGCACATAGATCAATTCAGAGAGCAATTGTTTCAACTAGTACTAAACAAAAACATTTGACAACACAACTAGGATAAGAAATTGGAACCTCAAGAAATACATTATACAAACATAGCAAATTCAGAATGAAAATAGATGAAAATGATGAACTTGTCGGTTGGGAAATTATTTGTAGAGAACCTTACAAAGATAGAATGGGAGAAGGTGTTAAAGATATTGTACAGAAATATTGGTTGGAACATGCTCGAGTTTCACCAAATTCAAGGGATGTGATACAACAAAGAGTATCATGAAATGTATATGAAATCCATCCAAAACATATAATGGAAATGAGACAAGTACAATTGTTCAAGAAATTCAAGGAGGATCATCGTGGAATTAATATCTCAATCACTACTATTTTGCAACAAAAACCATGGTATGTTAGACCTATTACTATACGAAACACATGTTGTTGTCATTATCATGTGCAATTTCAATTATATTATGGTCACACGTTTCTTGAATTTGGTAAAATGTTTTGGACAAATTCACCACCTATGCCCACAATACGTGAATTCATATCTCAAACTCTATGTGAGAGAAATCATGATGAAGTATTTTATAATAAGAAATGTGTCAATGGAAAACATTGTCATCGTTGTGGCAATCTGGTTTTATTCCACAATAAATACCCTATCGATAATGATCAATCACTTTCAAATGTAACCGTTGATTGGAGAATATATGAATACAACAATTATTCTACAAGTTCTAGTGATGCACATTCCAAAAGAATTGATTTTCGAGAAGATAAAATATGTGTGACGGATTTTCTCAAGAGATTTGAAAGTGAAATTTATAAATACACCAAGCATTCACATAGAGCACAATGGCAAGACATTCAATTTAAACATTCCCATGAAATTTTTTCGGCCGGAACAATTTTGTCTATGGTTGATTTTGCAGAAAATTACACATTTGTTGAACAGAAAGAGATTCAAAGTGAATACTATCATTCTAACCAAGTTTCTATATTTGTCCATGTTCTATATAGACATTCTCATCAGGATGTTGATGGCATTTAAAGCACGTGTGACAATCGAGATGTGATTAAAGAATATCACTTTTATACCAGCGATGATGGTAAACACGATACACATTTTTTTCAACATTGTATTGAAAAAAAATTCTATGATTCACTAAAAAGGCGTGAAGTTAAATTCAATGAACATTGGATATGGTTGGATGGATGTGCAGGACAATTTAAATATTCACGGTCATTTTTTTGGTTATGTTGACTTTATAAAGAACTGAACATTAAACATCACTAGAATTTCTTTGAAATTGGACATGGAAAAAGTGAACATGATGGTGCAAGAGCATGCATAAAAAGAGCACTTCGAAGATGGAAAATGAACCATTCTTCTAGACGATTCCATTCAGTTGGAAAGGTTGTCCAATGGTGTAAATCACATCTAAGCCATGATTGTAGTCAACAATAAAAAGATGTGCGCACGTATGTACACAATTTTTTTAATTCATATTAATTGTCAATTTTAAAAAATGTATGTACTAACATTGAAGTATATGTACACTAACATTAAAAGTTGTCATTTGTGATTTATCATTTATTATGTAGGTTTTTTTCGTTTGTTGGGGTCTAATATATAGATAAATCAATTCCATACAAGGGTAGCACCATACATGGGACTAAAGAACTTCACTCTATTCAAACAAAAGCCTTCCAAAATGTGTTTGCATTTGACAGTAGAAAGCAAATATGTTTTTGTCATATTTGCACTGAGAATATTGAATCTACATAAGTTTGTGAAAACATAACGAACAACTACGTAAAACATTGGAAACACACCGAGATTAATCCAAAAGGGAAAATGCCACTAGCAAGCATAGAAGAATTAGAATCAGAAGAAATAGAAATATCATCTAATGGCGATAGAATTTCAGATCTTGTTAGAGAAGGTAATTATCTTGTTGATTGTTCATTGTTGTCCATCACCTTATGTGTATATAGTCAATTTAATTGACTTAAAAACTCTAACGCCAATTGTAATTTGCATAGGAGATGTTTTCGCTGTGATTGCACCTTTAGACAATGACGAAAATGTAAAATATTATTTAATGCGATGCACTGAAGGAGAGATGAAGTTATTGGAGGACTACGATGATAGCGGATTTACATATGAGATAGGATCCATCATTTTAAAAGGTTATTTTTTGCAGCAGACCCATATGACTGAAAATTATGTCTACTTTTATGATTATGAACCTGATTTTATATGTTGTCAGTATAGTCATTTAGTATGTGCATCTCGAATAAAATAGGTACAAGTTTCATTGAAAAAAACTTAAAAAATAGAAAATGGAAAATGTCCAAATATGAGCATGAATGGATAATTGAGGATGGCATTCCATTGCGATGTTTTTAACTACATCATTTCTTGTTTTATGTTAAGATTGGCTATCATGCTTAGAGATGGGTTGATGTTTTAAAATTCAGAATCATTGTGTACTTAGTGAGTTAGTATGTTACCTTATTATAATTTAGAATTGAATTTTAATTTAATAGAATTCAGAATCAAGTTGCTAATGTTACCTTAGTAATAAAAAATATTAGAATTTAGAATCAAGTTGCTAATGTTATCTTAGAAGTCATGGATTGAACTTTGATTTATTAGAATTCAAAATCAAGTTGATAATGTTACCTTAGTAATAAAAAATATTAAAATTCATAATCAAGTTGTGACATTTGACTTGCTAAATTAAGTAACCTTACTACATGGAACTAACTAAAGCACCCTGACTGAGAGTTATTGTTCTACCTGCTCCAACAGACCAACCAGTAGTGCTAATGTTACCTTAGAAGTCATGGATTGAACTTTAATTTATTAGAATTCAGAATCAAGTTGCTAATGTTACCTTAGAAGTCATGGATTTAACTTTAATTTATTAGAATTCAAAATCAAGCTGCTAATGTTACCTTAGTAATAAAAAATATTCCATGTGAGGAAGAGGCATATTTCCAATGGAAAGTAATAAATTAAATTTCTATGACGAGAGATAATATTCTAGTTATTTATATGACCATTATCTAAACTTTGATTATAAATACAAGTTGTGAGTTAGGAATATTATTTAAATGTGCGATATTTCAATGTTGGGGTTCCCTTGAATTCAAGAATTTGAGAATGCACCTATCAAAACTTTCTAACATTCCCCACATTCATTCCTAACATTAGATTGCACCTATCAAAACTTCCTAACATTCATTCTCAACATCTCAACACTGAAAATATTTTACATCTACAAACATACATAAATTTAATAATACATACATGTTCATAAATTTAATAATACATTCATTCTTAACATTATATTGCACCTATCAAAACTTCCTAACATTCCTAACATTTTCTAGCATTCCCCGCATTCATTCCTAACATTCCCCACTTTCATTCTTAACATTAGATTGCACTTATCAAAAAATCCTAATATTCATTATCAACATCTCAACACTGAAAATATTTTACATATACAAACATACATAAATTTAATAATACATACATTCATAAATTTAATAATACATACATTCATTCTTAACATTATATTGCACCTATCAAAACTTCCTAACATTCCCCACATTCATTTTTAATATTAGATTGCACCTATCAAAACTTCCTAACATTCATTCTCAACATGTCAAGACTGAAAATATTTTACATCTACGAACATACATAAATTTAATAATACATACATTCATTCTTAACATTAGATTGCACCTATCAAAACTTCTTAACATCCATTCTCAACATCTCAATACTGAAAATATTTTACATCTACAAACATACATAAATTTAATAATACATACATTCATAATATGTAAGCTCAATATACATGTATATAATAATAATAAAACAATATGTAAGGTCAATGTACATGTATATAAACCAAAAAAACAATCATGAACATGTGAGTTCAATGTACATATGTATAATCCAAAAATAAAGCTCCTCAATGTCCAAAACAACTACAATATATATATCAACAAATAAAGAAGCTCATCGATGTCCAAAACAACTACAATATATATCAACAAAAAAAAGAAAAATATAAATAATTCTCTAAATGGAATTCCATCGCTATCCTCCACTAGGGTCTTCCCTTAGACTCATAACAACCTGCAACATGTATAAAAATAGATTATGAATATCATAAATTAATTAAACAATTTTAAACTAAAATCAAAACATTGAAATATTAAACTAATATCGAAGAACAATTCAATTATTAACAAAATTACCTCAAATTCTCTATCATCTACTGGAGTCTTCCCTTTGCCTCTAAAAGGTGGAGGAGACCCAAAATGCAACATGTATAAAAGCAATTTATGAATCTTACAAATTATTTAAACTATTTTAAACTAAATTCAAAGAATTAAAATATTAAACTTACAATTCCACCACTATCCTTCAGTGGAGTCTTCCCTTTGCCTCAAAAAGATCAAAGAGACCCAAGCTTCAACATATATAAAAGCAATTTACAAATGTCAAAAATTATTTAAACTATTTAAACTTATATATCAGAGAACAGTTCAATAATGAACAAAATTACCTCGATGCCAATATCCAAATCCATCAGAGAACCTATATCTTCACCGCCAATTTCAATATGTTCTCTTCCCTTAAAATTTAAATTTTGTTAACAAATAAATCATGGTGCAAGCAAAAACAACTAAGCTTAAGCAATTAACTTAAAACTGAAACAAAACAAAAAAAATCATTAACTCACAATAGATGGAAAATCATCTAAAAAGTTCGAATCTAAAGAAACCTGCATGGATAAGTCAAATTAACAATAAAATACATAGTTAAATTTAAAAACAAAAAGATAAAATATCTTTCAAACATAAATATAAATATGTAAGTAATAAATATACCTCTCCGAAATGCTCTTCTACATTTCCAACATATGGTCTAGTGGAGACTCTAAAATTATGTTCATTTAACAATCGAGAAAACTGAAACCAATAAACATTTACGTAATGTATTTATCATTATTTCATCAAAAAGGAATAATATCACACATAGATATAATGTAACAGAAAGTTCAATTTAAAATAAATAAAAAAGGTAAATAGATTGAAAGTACACAAACCTCTCCTATACTTGACGTGTCATTAGATATTCTATCCGAAGATATATCACAACAAACCTTGGCATAAGCCTTTAGATCTTCAATGCCCATACGATCTAACTCATCATTTGTTTTGTAAACAAAATTTTCCTGAATAGTGGCTCGAGCCCTCTCTCGACTCAATCCAAAATCAACTCCTACAAATGTCGAAGTTAAACCTTCGGCAACATTATGCCTTGCAGTTGTCCCAACTTGTGATGTGGGCTCCATCTCCGATTTGTATGTCACAAGCCTAGGTAGACGTGATATATGAGGTGGAGGTCGAAGAGTACTGGGATCTCTAAGAGCACATTTTCGATTGCATATCCTCCCCTTTCCAACTCCATAAAACTCGGAATGAATATCAGTATAGTCTGGCTTCATATTTTTTTAAAAATGGCATAAAAAAACCTAGCAAAATAATTAGGAACCTCATCTTTCCATGGAAACCTACCATGGGCTACAAGGGACCGATCATATAAATAATGTGTAAGTTCAAGGTGCTTAAAATATTGCACTTTCAATGCTTTACACTTTAATCCCTCTTTGAAGTCAAACATTGAGTTGGCATGTTCTCTGGTCACTCTCACCTTCACAACAACCCACTTGTCTGAACCCATCACATGTGTCTTTATTCTCGGCATCAAGTCAACAAAACCATCTATTGTTGGTCCAATATCCTCATATACCTCAATGAATATTTTTAATAATTGCAAAACTATCTCTATACTTTGTTTGTTCTTTGGAGAGAGATCCAAACTAGAAAGATCGTTTTGCAGCTTGTCATAGTGAGCTCTGCAGCTTTCAAGGGTCATTTGTTGAAGACCTGATATGGATTTATGCAGGAACGCAACAGAATACAAAAATAAGCATAGCAACAAATATGCAGCGAAAATAACACTTCATTTCATTAATCAAAGAACTGAAACTTGTTTACATACAGAATGGAAATAAACTAGCTAGAGTGTCGATAGCTTATCTCTAAGAAGAGATGTGGCGGCTACATGCCTCTGAACTCTATGTTACAATGAGACTCGAAGGCCTATATATTATTGAGAAACAATGGAAACCCTACACATCCAAAAACCTAACCCCAGGAGGTGAAACGCCAGAATGTGGGCCTCGTTGGGTAACTTGGTACATCAATTTCCTGGGTTCATAACTTTGGCATACTACCTCTGTTTGGCACACATGATACATCGTTAGAAATATCTATTCAAGGACTAAATCCTCTAATGTTAATTAATGAAATCAAAATTGACTCATATTTTCCCGACCATTCGATGCCAAAAAAACGTCGTTTAGGGCCTCAAAACGGCTCCGAAAGTTTAGGACCCGAAAACTACAAAAAATAGTAAATTTTGCTACAATTAAGAAAACTGGAAAACTGAAAGAAACAATGGTGGGGGTCCAAGTGGAATAGGTGGGTGGCCACCAATATTCTCCTAGATCATTTCTCCCCCATTACGTTGAGCTCCTCCATGAGATGAGGAAACTTCTGCTAAACTTGGTCTCTGGTGAGCCACTTTTCTTGGTGAAGGAGTTGGCCTGCTTTCATAACTCAATATAGCTAGATATTTTGCTGGCGGGTGTTCTTGATCTGTGTGTCCATAATCCGATTAGTTTTGGCTTGTTCCATGCAGTCGGGGTTTAACTATGTTGGTGGTAGTTGTTCTGCCACGTCTGATGTGTCCATAGAGGTGGAAAGTAGGGTTGAAGGTGGTCCACATTGAACACTAGGTGAAGACCAAGGAATGGTGGAATACTGATCTTGAAGGCATTGTGCCTAACAACCTTGGTGATGGTGTATGGCCCATATCGGAGCGGGCCAAGCTTGCGGTGGGGTCCAGCGAGGCACTCCTTTTACAAATGTAGCCACACTTTGTCACCCACCTGGAAGTTGTGTTGCACCCGATGTTGATCATGCCGCTGCTTGTACTTAGCATTAGATATGTCCAATATGTCATGAACCTAGTTGAGAATGTGCTGAATGCGCTCAATGAAGTTGTTCTCCTTGGAAAGTTCAAACTGCACATGAGCTGAATCATCTTGAGTAGCTGCAAATGGCATGGCTACATCAATGGGACATAGTGGATGGAATCCCAAGCCCATCTGAAAGGGGATGTGGTAGGTTGAGTTGTGGAGGGCCCAGTAATAGCTATGTTGTACATAGGGGAGGCTCTCATCCCATGTGCGTGGATTATTTGAGTTGTACATGCGCAAAATGTGTACGATCATCCAGTTAACAACCTTTGTCTGGACATCAGTATAGAGATGGAAAGCTGTGGAATTTATGAGCTTGGTGTCTGGCATTGACCATAAGCTAGACCAGAATGTACTAAGGAACCTGCTGTCCCGATCTGAGATTATAGACTGTGGGATCCCAAAGTGTACCCACACTCGTTCAAAGAAGAGTTTAGTAGTGGCTTCTGTTGTGATATTCTTCTTGCAGGCCATCATTATGGCCATCTTTGAGAATCCGTTGACAACCATAAACACACAGTTGTTGTCGTGCTTAGTAGAAGAAAGGCCCAACATGTAATCCATGGAGATGGATTCCCAAGGTCGACTAGGGGTAGGAAATGGAGTATAGAGGCCTTGCTTCTTGATGGACGGTTTGGAAATGGCATAGGCAGTGTAGGATCAGATGTACTTCCCGACGTTCTGTCGAAGGGTCAACTAATAGAAATACTTCTACAGTACTGGCACTATTTGCTCGACCCCAAATTCCCAACGACCCAACTGTAGTGCGCTTCCCAAATCAGCTTGGCACGCTCACTTGGAGGAACACAAAGGTGTCCCATGTGAACTTGGTTTCCCTCCAAGAGCGTCATATATGTGTGGCTGAATTCTAGATTGCTCTTGTAAAGAAGCGGCCAATCAGAGTTCTTGTGCCCACAAGAGTTGAGCACGATGGTTATTGCCATGATTGGTGGTTAGCTGAGGCATTCTGCAACATTATTGGTGCTTCCCTTCTTATACTTGATATTCAAATGAAATTGTTGTATATATGTGGACCACTTATGATGGTGATCATTTTTTAACTTCCCTTGTGTTTGTATGAACTGCAGGGGTCGATGGTATGTGTGGATGATCATTTCCTTCCCCAAAATGTAATGCTTCCATTATCGATAAGCCTATACAATGGAATACATCTCTTTTTCATAAGAGGGAAATTTGTAGACTATGTCGAATAGTGTCTCACTGTGATATGCCACCGGATGCCCTTGTTGAGTAAGGACTACCCCAATAGCATAGTCAGAGGCATATTTCTTGATCTTAAATGGTTGTTGCAAGTCTGGTAATGTAAGCACTCGGGCACAAAAGAGGCGATGTTTCAATTCTGCAAATGCCTTATGTTGAGTTTCCGACAAGAAGAATTTTTCTTTTGCTCCTCCCTTGGTGACTTGACTCAAGGGCCAAGTGATATGAGAGAATCCCAGCACGAACCTGCAGTAGAAATTAGCAAGACCCAAAAAGCTGTGAAGCTCTATTAGAGTAGTTGGGGCTGGCTAATCCTGAATGACTTGGATCTTTGTTGGATCCACATGTACCCCATACTCATCAATAATATATCTCAGGTACTGAACCTGGGTCATGCCAAAAGTGCACTTATCCAAATTGGCACACAACTTGTGTTGCCACAGCGTTTGGAGGACCTGTCGGATGTGGTGGAGGTGCTATTCCCAAGTCTGGATGGATATCAGGATGTCATCCAAGTACACTACTACAAATGAGTTGGTGAATGGCCGCAAGATGTCATCCATCAATATCATGAAGGTTGTAGGAGCATTCGTCAGCCCGAAAGGCATGACCAACCATTCGAAAAGGCCCTCCTTGGCTTTGAAGGCAGTCTTCCACACATCGGTCGGTTCGATCGGTACCTGGTGATACCCAGACTTTAAGTCGATCTTGCAAAAATATTTTTCCCCTTTAAGCTGGTCCAAGAGGTCATCAATCCATGGGATTGGGTACCTATTCCAGACAGTGATCTTGTTCAGCGCCCGAAAGTCAATACAAAGTTAGTCAATACAGAGTCTCCAAATCCCATCCTTATTTTGTACCAACATGATCCGGCTCCCACAAGGAGATGAACTTGGCTGAATGTGACCCTTCTACAGCAAATCCTGAATTGGCCTCTTGATTTCATCATTCTCCAAAAAAGAGCATCGATAGATCGGTCCATTGAAAAGCAGCGCACCTGGGGTTAGATTGATGCGGTGCTTGACCTGATAGTGTAGAGGCAACCCTTTAGGTGAGGTGAATATGTCTCGGTACTCCTCCATGACCTTGTCCATTTTTTGTTGTCATGCAGATGGTCCCTGTCTGGATTTCGTGGCCATGATCTTCTTCTTGCCTTGAGGGAGGATCATCAAGAAAACAAATTTCCTGGTTTTGGAAATGAGATTACTGCATTGTTTTGTAGTAACCAAAGAGATGGTGGTAGGAGCTGGTACCTCTGGCATCCTGTACAACTTATTTTCCAACATAATAATAACAGTGCAAGGCCAAGACTCATACACAACATGTCGCTTCCATAAGTATGGTTGACCTAATAATACATCACAAACATCAAGAGGAGCAATATCACATAATACCTCATCGGTGAAGGGATTGATGTTGTAGGGAAGGCAACACTGTTGGATGACACAAAGATCTCATCCTTGGTGAAGCCACCCAATGGTGTATGGATGTGGGTGTGCTGTGGTCAAAAATCCCAACCGCTTCATGACCTTTACTTAAATGAGGTTATTTTGGCTCCCACTGTTGACAATGAACTGTAGCAGGGAACCTTTACCCACATCTGGGAGTGGAAAAGATGCTCCTCCTCCTCTGAATCTTCTGGTTCTTCCTTTTGGATCTTCATGGTGGCAATGGTGGCATTAGGCTCTGCATCGATAATATTCTTCCCTCTGTCATTCCCATTCTCAAGTTATGATTTAGTGTCAGAGTATGCATCTGATTCAGAATCCTTTATCTCGGCCACTAGTGACTGCTTGGCCCAACACTCACTAGTGTTGTGAGTGGGGCTCTTATGGAACTCGCACCACTTTCCTGCTTCCTTCTTCGACTTCACAGTGTTTCTCTTTGCTTGTGTATTTGGCAAGTTGCCTTGAGTTTCCGTGCCTTAGTTGTGTCCTTGGTTTTGCTGTTTGGGAGCACCTTTTGCTTGCTTCTGATTCATAGATCCAAAGTCTCACTTTTTTTGTTTGAATTTTTGCTCAATTTTGGCAGCATACCGGTATGCCGTACCAAGCGATGAGATGTCGAGGATATCCATTTCCTCCTGACTGTATCTATGCAAAAAACTACGGCACTTCAACACCAAATGTTTCTCTTAATTTTTGATACCCAACTTGGTGCACAAGGTATGGAGCAAATTCGTCAGCTCATGCACATCTTGATCTCTTTGTTGCCGCAGCATAGTCCATTGTATATACTTTTCCTCATAGCTCCCCATGGGATAATATTGTCCCTTTATGACATCTCGGAATGAATTCTAGGTGGGTACGGCCGAGAATAGAGAGGGTTCCTCCTCGTCCTTTCTCTCACAGTAGGTTTCCCACTATTCCTTGACATGGGGGCGGCTTTGAGTAGTGAAAAAGTAATCTTTTCCCGGTCGAAAAAGTCTTCAACTGAGAAATATCCTTCTAATAGATTCAACCATCTATCTATGGTGTCTGCATCTATTCGGTGATCAAATATGGCAATGTTGAATTTTACTTGTAGCTTAAAAGGGTTTGCACCTCCAGAGTGGCTGCTATATGAAGATGCACCGCCAGTGGGAAGTCGTTGAAGGCTCTGGGAAAATTTATCCATCATCTCCTTCCTTTGTTTTTCAAGGGCCTCCTCAAGAAACAATTTGATAGGATATTCTGCACCCTCGTCTTTCTTTTCGTCTCCCGTGGGAGGCCGTTGGGATTTGCGAGGCTGATCTTGCAAAGGTTCAACCAAATCGAGCCCTAACTCTTTATACCATGCCCTCGTTGGGGACATGCAAAGAAGGATCGAGAAAGAGTAGATTGCTCTGATACGACTGATATGGATTTATGCAGGAATGCAACAGAATGCACAAATAACCATAGAAACAAATATGTAGCGAAAATAACACTTCATTTCATTATTCGAAGAACTGAAACTTGTTTACATACATAATGGAAATAAACTTGCTAGAGTGTTGGTAGCTTATCTCTGAGAAGAGATGTGGCGGCTACATGCCGCTAAAATATGTTTTAAAATGAGGCTCGAAGGCCTATATATTATTTGGAAACAATGGAAACCCTACACATCCAAAAACCTAACTCTAGGAGGTGACACGCCAGAATGTGGGCCCCGTTGGGTAACTTGGTACATCAATTTCCTGGGGTCGTAACTTTGGCATACTACCTCCGTTTGACGTGCATGATACATCATTAGAAAGATATATTCAGGGAATACATCCATAAATGCAAATTGAGTCTGAAATGGACACATATTTTCCCAACCATTCGATGGCAAATAAACGTTGTTTAGGGCCTCAAAATGGCTTCAAAAGTTTAGGACCCGAAAACTGCCAAAAATAGTAAATTTTGCTACAATTAAGCAAACTGAAAAACTGAAAGAAACAATGGTGGGGGTCCAAGTGGAATATGTGGGTGGCCACCAATATCCTCCTGGATCAATACCACTTTCCCATGGAAGCTCTTTCGGTAAATCAGATGGATAAGTCGTAATGGGTGTACAACCCTCATATAGTTGAACTTATTGCGTCCTACAACGACCTTCACCACCCTGTGTAGGATGACGAGCCCCTTTCAAACCTTGCTCTGCATCCATGCTTTTCTCCCATATAGAAGGTCAATATCGATGTTCACCCATAGGATAAGGGGGAATCATCTCTACCACTATCACCTCGTCGATGATCGGATGAATGTGAACTGTATAATAAGATTGAATCCTGAGGTGAAGTCAACAACCTTCGATTATCATTTGGGACACCAACTCCTGAAGAATGTGATGACCTCCTATGCTTTCGTCTCAAAGGATGTTCGATTTCCATTTGATGTGATATCTACAAGTTTACACAAATATCAACTCATAACATATTCAAATTCTACAGGTTAATTCCTCAAATGCAAATACCTAGCTACTAAAAAAACTAAATTTCTAATAAGGACCTAGATATACCTAATATTATCTAATATTTCTTAAAATGAATATACCTAATTTATTGTTGGATGTATGAGAAATTAATGTGCCAATATTTGTGTTTTTGATGTTTTAAATGAATGGAACCAATATGGTCAAATATTAAGTGAAAGTTACATTTCTTTATGTCAAGGAATCAATTTGTGAACATGTTAAATCTTAATTTAAATCCTAAATTAATAACTTATTTGATATTTTAATAATTTAAACATAAATTATATCTACAAATATTTTCATTATTCCACATGGACAGAGTTCATGCACTCTGTCCATGTGGACGTTAACTATCGAATGATACATGTAGGTAATAGTACATACCTTGAAGAAGAAACAAGTAAAAGCATTACTACTTCCGCTTCCTCTAAATTTTGTGTAGATATCAGTCGTGGATTAATTGGAGTTATAGATGTGATCAATCATATCTATAACTCCAATTACTCTGCAATCCATATCTACAAATAAATATAAATGACCCTTCTTTAATTTTTGATTAGAAGGCATACCTTTTTATTTTTCGCTGTTGAAAGACACCGACAAACCGACATCGAGCGTCTAAAGCCGAACAACGAAGGAAGCAAAACAAACCAACCACTAAAAAAACGAACGATACTTGCCAACAATGTACAAAAAGTTATAGCATGGAAAGTGTAATCATCAGCATTTGCATATTACTTCATATCGATACAGGTTGTAAGCAGCTCAGCTTAGAGCTTAGGTGTAAGTAGTTTACCTTATATATATTATTTCTATAACCCTTTGTATATGTTAAAGCTTAACCACAAACAGATCTTACTTTTATGAATGCAGAGTTGATCTATGGATATTTATGGGCTTAATACTCATAACAATCAGAACAATGTCCTTATATAATGGTAAGTATAAACCGTAACTAATAAGTATTATACAAGTTATTTGTGGTTCTTTTTTGACATAGATTAATGGGAATGATACTAACCTCACAGTGTACTAATAATTGTTATTTGTAATATTTTATATTAGAAATACATAGATCAAACATATTGGTAATCATAATTACAGGTTAAATGCCCTTGTTATTTGTACTATAATAATACATTCCATTATTTTTAATGATTCTGACTATCCTGTACTTGTGACATAATATGAAACACGTAAAACTATGAGTAGCTACACGCACATAAACCAAATTAAACTAAGTTGTAATTATTTTCTAACCCCTATAGAACTCTAATGAATGAGTTTCTGAATATCTCATCTGAGGTTAATTTATTGCAGTAACTGAAGGCCTAGCTTGTGCAGCCTCGCGGAACGAGCCTCCTATGGAAGAGTACTAAGCTCATACATGGACAGAGTTCATGAACTCTGTCCATGAGGAAGGTGATGATGTCACGTATGTTTTGTTTGTTTCCTTAAGTGACTCTTCCTTCTGGAAAACATATCAGAACACCAAAAATGACATGAATATATTTAAATGCACACCTATGCCTCCACTTTCCTTCATTCCAACTTGTACCTCTGAATATTAAAGCCAAAGCCAAAATATAACTATAATTGTAACTTTGATATGCAAATACTAAAATATCATATTTTGACTTTGATATCCAAATATTATAATATTATTAGGTCCATCAAATCTCAATACTTAGATTTTTTTGTTTATGATTTATATAAAAACAACTTAAAACCCTTATGCTAAGTAAAGCCAAAGCCAAAATATAACTATAATTGTTAATTTGATATGCAAATACTAAAATATCATATTTTGACTTTGATATCCTAATATTATAATATTATTAGGTCCATCAAATCTCTATACTTCGATTTTTTTGTTTATGATTTATATAAAAACAACTTAAAACCCTTATGCTAAGTAAAGTGATCATGGACAAAGTTCATGATAGGACAGAATTCATGAATATCTTTCTCATAATACCTGTGAATTGAAATTAAAATTAAAAGAAATCTACTCTCCTCATAATAACATGTACAATAAAATTTAAAATATAACTATAAAATAAAAACTAAAAGTTTTAAAACATAATATCATAAATATAAATATAACTTATAATTTTTATTAATCACACAAATCTGCACTTCAAAAAATTTAATTCCTATCCACTAAAATTAAAATGAATCTACCTTTCTCATCATATTACATGCCTAAGACTTTACGCAATCATACTATGAAATCAAAAAAGAACTATGATAAATATGAAATTTAAGCCATTGGCTCCAGTAAGCCATGAATCTCTTTGTTAAGCGTTTGCATTATAAAAAAAATTAACGGAAGAGAGAATACTTGTTGAGAGGAGGCTAGACCACAAACATACCTCTCGACAACTCCCCACACCAAGAGGAAGCCAGAAGGGTGGCAGGGATGGTGGAGGACATCCACGACGTCAGCGCACGATAGGCGGGACTGCAAACGGGTGGGGGGACAGGAGACCAGGTGGGACAACAGGCGACGAGCGACCAGGCGGGTGGCGGGAGGGGGAAAATGGGAGACCAAGCGAGACACGCATGACAGGCATGACAGGCGACCAGGCGGGTGGCGGGATGAGCACGACGGGCGACCAGGAGGGTGGTAGATGATGAGAGATGACAGCAAGCGGAAAACATGAGAATGGGGCCGTAGCCGATCTTTAATGTAGAACAATTATTCGGCGGAATAAACATAGAACCACCGGTCAAAATTACCGGTCGGCTATGCGTTCCATCAATTTAAATGGTTCATCGTTAAACAGTATTCGACCGAGTAAAGGATCAATTATTCAGTCAAATAACTATAGTTATTCGGCTGAATAAAAATGTTATTCAGCCGAATAAATATAGTTATTCGACCGAATAACTTCCGTTATGTTGATCGGGCACCCGATTCTCATGAAAGTGTTACCCAACTTCACGTTTTCACCCAATAGTTTGTTTGTTTACGAAAGTATATTCATAAATTTATGTTCTAACCTCCCATGTTTTGTTCAGTTCAGTTCAGTTTTACTGTAGGGATAAATCAATAATATCCTAGTGTATCCAATTCTAACATTTTAGTTTTTTACAGCAACATATATCCTATAGATTTCAATCTTTAAGAGAACTAAGAAGACACATATATCATATTTATTTTTATATTTCACAGTACTAAAAAAATACATTGACTGACAAGTGGAGATCACTTTTAGAAATAATATACCTGTGGAATACATTATATTTCTCCTTCATCTTTTCAGCCTCGTCCTTCAACTTTTTCCAAGTTCGTATTTCGTCCTTTTCTAGATTTCTTATTGAAAACTTCCAAAACTATAATCAACCACCCAAACTGATCTTCCATATTTCCAACTAGGAAATTCTAGCCGACTTCCTATCTCCAAGAACTCAATTCTTGGACCCCTAATCCTAAAACCTGAGTATAGTCCAACTAGTCGATAAAATGCCCCTTTCCCTTTGAAAATCCAACTCACTCTTTCTCAATTATTTCCTCCTATTTTCGATCCCCCCAAAACTTCCACATCCCCCCCCTATATCCTCATCTTCATTGACTCTTCCTCCTCGATACCATTCTCCCTTATCCCCACATTCAATGTCCCAACTCCATTTCATAAAATATATTAAATACTTAAGGGTATAATTCAATGTAAAAATTTATTATATATACTGCGTAAGGATGTACTGTCTAATTCCAATATCAATTCGACACAATTGTCAAGAATAATAAGTATATCAGTTTAATAATATTAGTCCACCTAATTTTTGAGATAACACTTTACTTCACCAACAAGTCAAACATAAATGGTACTTCGACGGTACTTGACATATTTTAATTTTATTCATTAATATTAATTAATTAGTATGTATGTACAATCAAATATATAATTAAAATTTAATATTTAATTAATAATTATTTATTATTGAACTAACTCTCTTTTCCATTTACATATTATAATTAATTTTATTAACGTTATATCGAGCAATCATTATTAGTTACAATCTAGACTTAATTAATATGCATTAATAAAGTTAATGGTAATTTTATTAACACTAATCAACATTATTATCAGTTCTTAACATTTGTTAATTAGTTCATAAATAATTAACCTTATTAGTACATAGTTTATATTAACAGATCAATTAATAATACTTTGATTAATATTATTACACCACTATTACTAATAAACCAAGAATCTCAAATCCATTACGATCATCAACACTTTATTCAACATTTAGTGATCAAGCACTTCAATCAACGATTAAGTTAACCAAAATTTCTTAATAACATAAATAACACCATTTGGATTATTAATCAACATTAATTAACATTAATCGTTTTTAGAACTTGATGAGCATCTATTTATTAATTAGTGTTGTATTCAGCAATCATACCAAGTAACTACAATTAACTTATCTAATATTTATTTAATGATGACCAAAATCACTAACCAACCTTAATCAGAATCAAACCCTTCACCAATCAATTTAGTCAATTATTTCAAATTTTAACTTAACAAATAACAAATATAATTTAACTTGTCACAGTTACAAAACATGAAGTCTTAATTATAATAGCATGGCATACAATTTATGCAAACATATATATAGACAAGTTATGTAAATATATTTAATGCTTGTACATATGTCATGTAGGTACACTAATATTACTCAACCACACATGACACAAAATCACATAAGTTACTATATGTCGACACATTCTTAAACATGAATTTGAAACATCTACTTGCTAACTCATATGATGATAAGCTACAACACCAACATAATATACGAAAACACAATACAAGAATCCCAGAAAGGGTTTTGACACATGGTCAATTACTTTCCCTTCTAAAACTTCCATGATATTTCTATCTACCTACTTTCTTTTATCTATTTCACAGCTAACTTCCACATCCTATCCTTCCTCTGTTGGACTATCCTGGAACATCAACTACATTACCTGACTCCAGTTAGAACATGTAAGTGGAAGTGTCAACTCTATCGACCAAGCTTCCCCAGTAGATACCCACTAGTCATCATCACAAACCTTGGGGAGCATACCATAGCACATCCCTCCCATGACTCCGGGTTTCGAGCATAAACAGTGGGTAATGCCTCCACCCCCCTCATGGAAAAAGGGACTATGTCTACATGGACATAGTGACTCCGTTGTGACTGTCGTACTTAGGTTTTGTCATCGAATTACCAATTTGGGCGATTGATTTTACTAAAACCCCACACCATCCCACACATCATGATAAAACAATAATCACATATAACAATAACAAATCATTCTCATACCATATCTTTTGCAAATCATACCGTCTAAGCACTTCCACTTGGTAGGGATCAACTATCCCTTAGCTCTTTTAAACCTGTCGGTTAGTACCATAACAAAAAAATTTGCAATCGTCGACATCTACATACATGATCTGTTAATGCTAACAAAAACAATTTAATCATTTGCACCATGCATCTGGCATCATAATCATTTACCTAAACATAACTTAAATCGATATCCACGTACCATTATCTATTAAATTTTCGTGCTAGATACATAATCAAAACATGGTCATAATTCATATTATTAACATCACACATATGTATCATGATTTCCACAAAATAATAAATCCATGTGTCCACATTGTCATAAACTAACAAGCACAACAATAAGAAACTACAACATGCAATGATTAGTTCAAGAAATAAGGTAAAAACAGGTTATTACATAGAATGAATTTGTAATATATATATGAGACACGAATCTCCAAATGTGAGCACCAACTCACTCAGACACCAATCTGATTGGGACACCAATATCACATGCAAGAACCCACTTGTTAACTACATGCCCTAACCTGTAAGGACTTCGATCTTTTGTGCAAGAACTAGATTTCTAAATTTAGGAACCAACCTAAGTGGATATTAATTCTTTTCCACAAGCTTGAACTTGCATTGTTCAAGAACCAACTCGAGTGGAGACTGCAAAATCGTCTTCTTGTTCTTCAACACCAATTAAAAGAAAGCTCCAACTCCCTATTCTGTACTCTCCAACACCAACTAGAAGGAAGCTAAACCTTCTTATCCTTTCCCCTTTCAGCCACCCTAAAATGATGAAAGGTATAAGAGAATAGTGACTTTTGCAATTTGTAATCTGCATCTTCTTTGATCTGTAATATGTGTCTTCTGATATCTGAGTCTTATGCACTATCAACAATATGTGATTTGTAACTCCAAGTTAAACTATGTCTCCTAAAATATGCAATATCCACACTTCATAAATTCTACGATCTTTGTCTTTTGATATCAACAATATCAACTCTTTGCAACTTATGCGATTTACGATCTATGTCTTTTGATTTTAGCTTAACCTTCTTTCCCTATATATCTACTTCTCGCTTATTAGTGTTGGGTATCTCTATAATTTTCATAATGTATGCTACTCGTCTTCATGCCTTTGCGCATTTGGCTCTCTATTGTAAATACCCCTTTAAAAAAATGTGGGTTGTAATCCCATAACAACTTATCCTCCAGGTCTACCCAAGGAACTTCTTTGTGAAAATTATCTCCACAATTGACCTTTCAACATTGTATGTCTCACCATGAGAAGTTGAAGGGTGACCTTACTAGTTCGAAGCTCCATGCTAATATAGTAGACAAAGTTTGGAAATACATTGATGTATAACATAGTCTTGGATAAATTATAGATAGTTACATTGACTTGATGCAAATATGAAAGGAATAAGTGATAGGTCTTATCAAGTGGCACAATGTGGAGAGGAAGGTGACAAAACAACAAGAAATTTCAATGTTGAATTTTAAAAATGGGACAACGGGAAAAATGTTGTAAGTGCAATATTTAAAGCAACCACACATTGTGCATGTAAAATACAAAACTTACAGAATAAGGGGAAATGCAAAATAATATACAAATAATGGGTAAGATACACTTTAAAAATATTCATTTATTTTTATGGGATTTATAATTTAGAGACATTGATCACAAATAAAACTATAAAGAATTATTTCCAAGAAATCCAATTTTTCCTCATGAAATATAGATAAATAAAGAGGGGGTATTTAGAATACATACCTTATTCAAATAATTAAACTTACAATTTCACCTTTGAAACCACCAGGTTTCCCATCGGCATCATATCCTTAGGGAACCACATTTTGGGGGACCACTCTCCTCCCAACCAATCCATCAACCATAGGATTAAATCTTTCAATCCCTTGCTCAACAATACCAATCCATCCAACACAATCATCAATAGAAATCTACCACATACCAACCCTCCATCTCCTCCAAACACCTAAGACTCATGAGGAAGAGGAACAAGGGAGGGGAAAGAACCCCTTCCCCTTCTCCTTCCTTGTACTTAAGTTTTTTCAAGCTTCCCTCAGATAGACACATGTCCACATGTAATAATCCCCATGGGAATTCCACTAAATATATATATATTATAGTTTTCCCTTTTCAACCCCTTATTTAACCTAAGACATGATTACTTAAACTTAATTTGTCAAGTTATATTTTTATTCTTATGAATCACATGCCCTTGAAATATTATAATATGAACCTGAATGATCTAATACAATTGTGGAGGGATATGACCTACTCATGTGGCCATCACAAGTATGTCCCATGGCTACATTATAACCCTGACATGCCCCATGGCTCTAATGCAATAAGTAATGGAAGGGAATTACATAATCTGCCCCTTCAAGTCACTTCATCTTGAAGTTATTGTTACAAGCTTCCTAACCATAATGCTTCTACTTCCTCCCTTACACACCCTCTCCCAAAATCATACGATCTGATCAATCTCCAAACACCCCCAATGCTTCGAATGGTCCTGCTTGCCATGGCATCGGCCCTCTGCTACAACTAGTATAAGGATCAGACATCATGGTGTGACCGCAATAGGCATCGAAATTTTCATCATAGATCTGATTAAGTGTCGATATAATTCTTTCTACATCCCCCACTTCCAACATTAGTCTAAGACTTAAGGAATTTCATCCTTATCTCGGCTATATGGATCCAAGGACTTATGTGGAGAGTATCGAGAATCTATTCCAGTGCATTAAACCTATGCACACTAGGAACCTCGTAAGGATGGCCCAAAACTCCCTCCACGGTTCTCATCGAGAAATCAACCCCAGGGATCAAAATTCCATCTCCATATACCTCCCTCTACATCTGAAACACCCCAAGTGTGGACTTCTGACAATTGTATAAAGGAAATGAAATACTCGCAAGGTATTACTGAGTGAGTTGATCCCTGGCCTATAACTCTTTCATGGTTATGGGATCCCACGATATCATGGTTTCTAGAATGAACTGGCCTCGAAGGCCCCAGAATGGAATACCTAAACCACTTCCACTCACAGTCATATAGCTAGTCACAAATCACCATGAACCAAGTCCATGTAAAATACTTCATTACTTCATGATCATATGATATCAAAAATCAAGTGTAATTATTTGTTTGCATTCTCTTTACTTATAAAATTAAGAAACACAAGTTACCATTGTTGGATTTATCTTATACTAAGAGGGGGCTAAATCAGTATAAAGCACAAATGTCAAACTATTTCACATTAAATGATTTCCACCACTTAAATATTTTTAGTAGAAAAAAAGCATAATTGAGCACAAATACTAAAGAATAATTATATGTATATCTATAAATACAATGAATTATTACATTAGTAGGAGAGTGAAATCTCCAACATGAGCACCAACTCATTTCAAGTATCAACCTGATCCACAAGTAACAATCTACTAGTTAGAAGCATCGATCTGCAATGAATTTGACTTGGCACAAGCACTAACTCATGAAATTTAGTCACCAACCTAAACATATGTCTTTCTAACTATGCAAAATGTGACTCATAGAAGCAAGGCACCAAATAATGGATAACTGCAATTTCCAATTGTTTCTTCAGCTTTGACTAAATGGAAGAATACACTCCCAAATTATTTTTCCTAGCTCCAACTAGAAGGAGGATCCAAGCCCTAATTATATTTACCAACTCCAACTAGAAGGAGGATCCAACCCCCTAAATTTATTTTACCAACTACGACTGGAAGGAAGCTGCAACTCCTTGTTCCTTGCCCCATCTTTCCTCCCTGAGAAGTTTTACCAGCACCTACTTGAAGGATGCTCTAACTCCCTTATCCTTTCCACGTCCTTCCTCCCTTGAATGGAAATAAGTGTGTGTACAAAGAACTATAATATGAATCCCACGGGATTTAGATCAATTGGTAATGAGTAATTAAGATGAGAAAGTTATAAATGGAAATTCAGGAGTTGAAATCTCCCATGGGTACTTATTTACAAAAAAAAGAACTGTAATATGCAAATTGCCTTGTCGTAAAATTGCAATTATTGTACCTCTTCTTATCTACATCTTACCTCTTATTATCTCTGTCAAGACAACCAGTTTCCTTATCTATGATGTGCTATAATGACTACAATATAATCAATCTTTATGTATCACACAAGATATGAACCTTGAGTTATTTCCACTATCTACGATATGTGCTTATGTGTTGATCAATGTTTCAAACTCAGTTACTTATACGGATCTGCGGTCTACGTCATTCACTGAGTAAGAAATTCACACATCCTAAATTCTGGTATCCTTCTATATAGTGTTCTTCTTGTTTTTCATCATCTATTGGTATACACACTTTGACTCCTCCACATAAAGATTATTTATGTGATCAATGAGCAATTGATACCCTAAGAGAACAAAGCTTGTCAAAAACTAAATTTATCCAATATGCATTCTACAATATTACTTCAACACATCCATATCCTACTTGTTTATATTCTTTCTAACTCAATATATGTTTCCACTTGTTTAAGGCCCTTATCCTTGAGTAGCACCCCCACTCGTTTACATCTTAATCAAGTTATGATATCCATCGACGTGCCACTTATCACAATTTATCTTTGTGGGGTTTGACGCACATATTCCACTTTATTTGTGGTATTTTTGCACACAACTTGATATCTCATATTCTTCTTCATAAGTTTCATGCCACATGCCATTTTCTTTGTGGTATTTTTGCACACAGTTCATATCACTTACGCTTCTTGATAAGTCGTGTACCAAAGCGGTATCTATGCATATCTGCCATTTTTCATATTCTTCTTTATAGATTTTTATATGCGCACATATGACCAATTTCATAGTGGAATATTTGCTCTTTCTAGACTTCCACAATATTCCAGAGAGGTTCAAAATTTTATCCTTTGGAATTAAATTTGACATCAATGATAAAAGTTGGGTTTAACATTTGGTCCTTTGACATCAATGAAAATACATGTTAAAAAAAATCCCCATTTACCATTGATGTCAACGCCAAATTATCACAACACAAACTTACCATAGGATCCCATGAATGTAAGCTCTTATTTTGTGTGCAAAAGACTCCCCCTATGACTATGCCTTTGCTTTTCTTCATTGTTCTTTTGCATAGATCCATATTATAGTTTCTTTCATTCTCCCCTTTTGTCTATTTAGATTCTTTCATTCTCTCCCTTTGACATCAAATGAAAATGGGCTCTTTCTATCATTAACTCCCCCTAGCTTCATGCTCATTACTTCATTTCTATCATTCTTCTTATGTGTTAGGTTGCAGATAATCCATTTCTGTGTCAAATACACTGCATCGTTCCATTCAGTCTCATCACTATTGTTCTCACTTCCTGAAACTATGTGTGTCTTAATTACTGTGGTATGTATGAGATCTAATCTTGGATTTGTATACATGATAAAACCCGATTTATGTCATTAAATCACCCTGTGATTGTACACATTTCCATATTTCAGCGTGTGTGATAAGATCAATTACTTTTGCAAAGGTATCCACGTGTTTCTTTTGTACAGGGTCTTTTATTTGACATCATTCCCTCCAAATCGATCCTATGAATTATGTTTCCTCTTTTTGTCCTTTTTCCAACATGCATTGATCCATGCATTAAATTTTGGCTCCTTCATGATCACTTGGATTGCACATCATAGAAATCCATGAACCTCAAGGTCTCCGCAATTATCTTCAAGTTCATTGAAAACTGCCTTCCAACTCTATAAGTTGGCTACATATTTTCTTGTTTCACCACCCTGGTGCATTATCTATCGATATTGTTTTGATTATCATAGTGCTGATTTTTCATTCACCATGTATTATATCTTCAAGAGATTCAATGAATCTCTTGAGAGTCTTCATTCGATAGTTTAATCGCAACAAACTATACTTCAGAAGACTTAGGTTGAATATGAGAGTGCGGCTATCTCAATTCAAGGATGCCAGGTTCATGCGTTGGCACCACCAGTATAAGTTTAACCAAGACACTTCAAAGAAATTGACTAATATAACCAAAAGAGATGATATTCTTGAGCGATGACGGAAAGAAACCTTCGAACTCCTGAACCATATACACGTAAGGCAATCTTTTGTCAATCCGTCATCTTCGAGTCTGGAGATTTTTCCTTCAGTGCAATCACCAATATTTGTTGAATCCGATCCAATGGATCTAGAACTATTTCTATCATAGTTCCCTAGCATTCATGATGAAGATGTGGATCTCGATTTTCGTCTATAAATTTTCTTCATCTTTCATTGACTCCTATTTTGTTTGTTAAGGGATTGACCTTGCTTCTATTGTGTTCGAATCTGGTTGTATTTTGTATTCCAACTATGTCCTAGTGTAATGTGATCTTTGAAACTCCAAATTTGTATATTGTAATGACATATTTTGAATAAAATAAATAGCTTTCATTTTGTGCAATCCATGTGTATTCAAGCTATACTTATGTATCTCTTTATCATTTTATGTATGACAATTCGACACTTTTGAATAAAATAAGATATGCACATATCATCATATAACATAACACAGTTCAAATGGACTCTAACTGCACCAATCTGCTAACCAAGTCCTTGAATTATTAATATATATATATATATATATTCGTTTTTGAATTCAAGGATCTTGCCTAACCATTTTCTTGGTTAGAAAGGAGGGAAACAATTACTTGTTGTTTGAACTGCAATGAGGTTGTTTACTTCTTTTGCACAAACCTGAGGTACTTTCTTTACACATGACTTCTTGTGCACATAAGGATTGTTCTTCTGTACTGAATTCCATTTCACAAACTTATGCCATACAGGTCTTCTTGATTTTTTTTCTTTCATTTAATAGTGCGAAGCCATGTGGCCAAACACATCACACATATAACATCTAACAATGTGACAATATTTTGCTACAAGGAAAACATAGTTACATCTCCAAAAATTCAGTGAAATGAAATTATATTTCTACGTGAAAGAGTTGTCATATCTGGGTCTTTTTTCTCTTGTAAGCATGCCATATATTCTGTGAGATGCATCTTGTTGTTTTGAAACAAGTACTCCTTTGTTGCACACATTATCATTTGCTCCTTCATATCCAATACTTGTCTTGTCTTCTGGAGATATCTAACAGCTCAAAATTTCATCCAAGATTTTTGAGCTACTTTTGAATTTAGATCGAGTATCTACATCCATTCAATTTTTTCTTCTCCCCTGATTTGCACAAACTGTCTCAACTTTCAAGGGTGAAATTTCTAACTCTTTTGCAGAAGTTTCTCTCCGAGTAGTTCATTATTTGATTCCTATTCCTTCAAATACTTTTCTAATGAAACCTTATTCTCTTCAATTTCCTTGATTTTTTATTTTCCACAATCCAATTATTTTCCAAGTTCCTTTTCTTTTTCGTTCATATGTTTTTCCAATATTTTGTGCATGTCCTTGGTATGTTCGATTAGCTCTTCTACTTTTTCCAATTAATCCTTTAGCAACTTATAGTTTTTCCTTCATTTATTCATTTCTTCTAGTGCGCTATTTAGTTCTCCTTCCCAATCAACTTCAATACTTTCAACATCTTCAGAATTCGATCCTTCTTCTATGTTATTTGAATTATATTTTACCTCATCCTTTGAAGATGGTAAGTTGATTCCATTGTAGAGATGTTTACTTTCTGTCTTATTTTTTTTATTTAAAGGGTTCTTTAGTCCAGCTTGACTTTTCTTCAGTATCAAATTTTGGTATCCCTCCCTCTGTTGAATTTTCATCCTAAATTAGTGCCATAAACAATGCATCTCTTTGACTAGCATTTTTATCCTCTTCCTTTGACAAACTGTTATCTTCCTTAGTGTACATGATCTTCCCCTATCTTGGAAATTTATTTATATCCCCAACTTTGTTTTGATAGTGCTTATTCCTTCATTGTTGGTATTTTAGTTCTTCTTCACTTTCACTTCCTTTTTCTTCTTTATATGTACACTTTGAAGCAAAGTTTCCAACCGTGCCACATTAAATCACTTGAATGGTAACATCCCCGTGTACTTACCTTGTCCTCTTTTTAACTTTCTCACATAATTAGCCTCTTATTCATTCGACATGTCCGATATGTTCTTACACTCATTCTTGCTATTTTTTTGGATTCCTTGTGGCTTTAAATGTTGCTTTCGTTCTAGAGACATTTTATGGTTTGGTCCTCATCTCATAAGTAGTGAGAATTCCATACATCTTGTCTTTTGTTAGTTTGTCCAAGTTAGATATATCTTGTAAGACTAATACCTTTGAATTGAACCGTGAATATAGGGTTCTCAAGATTTTTTGTACAATTTAGTATTCTTTAACCATTTCTCCAAGTCCCTTTATAGCATTCACTATCTCATCTCCTCTGAGAAAATATGTTGCAATGTCTTCCTCCTCTTTCATCTTCAACATTTCAAACTACATAGAGAAGGTTTGTAGCTTGGCCTTTTTAACCTTTTCATA
>LPNX010553473.1:330116-366970 GCA_001517045.1 Pseudotsuga menziesii
AGGTACTTTCTATACCCATTCCTTCTTGTGCATGATATGATTTTTCTTCTATACTAAATTCCTTTCCACAAACTTATTCCATACAGGTCTTCTTGACTTTTTTTCTTTCATTTAATAGTACGAAGCCATGTGGCCAAACACATCACACATATAACATCTAACAGTGTGACAATATTTTTCTATATGGAAAACATAGTTACATCTCCAACAATTCACTGAAATGAAATTATACTTCTATGTGAAAGAGTTGGCATACCTAGCTCTTTTTTCTCTTGTAAGCATGCCATATCTTCTGTGAAATGCATCTTGTTGTTTTGAAATGAGTCCTCCTTTGTTGCACACATTATCACTTGCTCCTTTATATCCAATACTTGTCTTGTCTTCTAGAGATATCTAACAGCTCAAAATTTTATCTAAGATTGTCAATCTACTGTTGAATTTAGATTGAGTATCTACATCCATACACTTTTTGCTTCTCGAGTGATTTGCACAAACTGTCTCAACTTTCAAGGATGAAATTTCTAACTCTTTTGCAGAAGTTTCTCTCTGAGTAGTTCATTATTTGATTCCTATTCCTTCAAATAATTTTCTAATGAACCCTTATTCTCTTCAATTTCCTTGATTTTTTATTTTCCGTAATCCTATTGTTTTCCAAGTTCCTTTTCTTTTTCGTTCATATGTTTTTCCAATATTTCCTGCATGTCCTTGTATGTTTGATTAGCTCTTCTACTTTTCCCAATTACTCCTTTAGCAACTTATTGTTTTTCCTTCATTTCATCATTTCTTCTGGTGCGCTAAGTAGTTCTCCTTCCCAATCAACTTCAATACTTTCAACATCTTCAGAATTCGATCCTTCTTCTATGTTATTTGAATTATATTCTACCTCATACTTTGAAGATGGTAAGTTGATTCCATTGTAGAGATGTTTACTTTCTATCTTATTTTTTTTATTTGAAGGGTTCATTAGTGCAGCTTGACTTTTCTTCAGTCTCAAATTTTGATATCCCTCCCTCTATTGAATTTTCATCCTCAATTAGTGCCATAAACATTGCATCTCTTGGACTATTATTTTTATCCTCTTCCTTTGACAAACTGTTATCTTCCTTAGTGTACATGATCTTCCCCTATCTTAGAAATTTATTTCTATCCCCAACTTTGTTTTGATAGTGCTTATTCCTTCATTATTGGTATTTTGGTTCTTCTTCACTTTCACTTCCTTTTTCTTCTTTATATGTACACTTTGAAGCAAAGTTTCCAACCCTACCACACTAAATCACTTGAAGGATAATATCCCCTTGTACTTACCTTGTCCTCTTTTTAACTTTCTCACATAATTAGCCTCTTCTTCATTAGACATGTTCGATATGTTCTTACACTCCTTCTTGCTATTTTTTTGGATTCCTTATGGCTTTAAATGTTACTTCTTTTCTAGAGACATTTTATGGTTTGGTCCTCATCTCATAAGTAGTCAGAATTCCATACATCTTGTCTTTTGTTAGTTTGTCCAAGTTAGATCTATCTTGTAAGACTGATGCCTTTGAATTGAACTGTGAAGGCGGGTTCTCAAGATTGTTTGTACAATTTAGTATTCTTTAACCTTTCTCCAAGTCCCTTTATGGATATCACTATCTCATCTACTTTGAGAAAATATGTTGCAATGTCTTCCTCCTCTTTCATCTTCAACATTTCAAACTACATAGAGAAGGTTTGTAGCTTGGCCTTTTTCACCTTTTCATATCCTTCATAAATAGGAACTTTTAGCATGTTAGTAAATAGCTTGGAATGATTGTTGATAACACTTTGGTGATATAAGATCACATAGAGTTAGATATTCAAACATCCAATGAACAAAATTATGCAATTACTCCTAAGTGTCCTCTTTTTTAACAATGTTTTCTTGTTGTTAGAGGTTATAAAATTAGCTGGTTTTCCTTGCATACTTATGAGTTCAATTTACTTGCTTGTCATTGAAAATTTCATAAAATGTTCATGAAAATTAAAATCCATTGTTCCCCATATTTGTAACCATTAGACCCCTAAAACCACCATCAACACTAACTATCTATATTTCAATCATTAGACTATCGAATCAATAATCCCCCATGGAATTTTTAATACTATGACATTACCCTAAGAAAAATATGACTCTCTAGAGCTAGATATAAGAAATTGAGATGTTTGGATCATTTGCAATTAATGAAGTTATTGATGTTGGTACACGTCTCTATCTTAACCAACCTTGAACTCGTTGCTAGTTTGCAAATTCCAAATCTATGTTTATGAAATTTTTACAAGATACACTTTGATATGTGTTTTTCAAGCTGTCAGTGATATCATCCAATTTGCTGTCTTCCAACAAAATATAACGCATAATGGAAGCCCAAAGGTCGTCAGTTTTGTTTCAGTATAACGCATCGGCCGTTCTTGCACTCTATAAAAGCAGAGCTGAGCTCCCTGCTGTATTGTACTTGTCCTTATACAAAATTCTGGCTGGAAGTCACAATTCAATTTCGAAGGCCGCAACAACAACAACAGGCTGGCCTCGAGACATTCTACAGATCAGCTTCCATCCAGAATTGGGATTGGACAGTACTAAAACTGAATTATTTTTTTCTGGAAAACAATATTCAATCCTTGGGCAGAAGATTTCTGCAGTACTAGTAATTGACATCTATACACAGGTTTTATCATTTTGCAGTTGTTATTTGTGTTTTTTTTTTCATGTTTAGCTTTTGTTATATTGTCAGACGTGTAATGAATTATTTTACATGTGACAAGGCACTTCTATGGTGTATATATATTGTTCATGTTTCTTTATGAGCGCTTGAAAAGGTGTTAATGGCCGCTTTCTTGTTCCATGTTCTTCAGGCTGAGCTCCTTTCATACTTGAAAACAAGAACGAGAGGTATGTATGTGGTCAATCTTGGAATCCATTATTTTCTTACAGCTTCTGTTACAGTTTGTTAAATATAAAATAAAACAGCAAAACTTTATTAACTAAAATTTTGATTAAAAAATATTACATGTTAATGGCACTGTTTTCTTTCTTTTTCAAAATATGACAGGTAAATAAGTATTTTCTTTATTATTTAGATAATATTTTTTAACACCCAATTCATTGTAAACCAGCCTACAAAATCCATGTACACCTTTGAAATATAGCATAATCCCTAGAGAAAACGCCTACCCATTGTTACCCGGATAAACTGCCTTTCCACTGTTATTTGGATGGCGGGATTGAACCGACTAGGATAACAGACAACTAATTCAAATTCAAATTCAAATTTGTCAAAATTCAAATTCTGTTAATTCAAATTCAAAATTCAAATTCTGTTAATTCAAATTTGTCAAAATTGTTTCTAAATTGCTGATTTAGAGTAAATTCTTTATTTTAAAATTATTTAAATGGCTGAAATTACAAGTGCAAATTATGATTTCAGCAAAATTGGTTTACCGGATTTCGACCAGTTGTGGGCCTTTTGGTTGGTTGAACTCGCTTAAAACGTACTGCGTTCAACGGGCCAATTTTAGACGGATGACTGAGAGCCAACTCATAGTTGATGAATTCCATGTGAGCGGGGCTGAAAAGTTTCGAGCACTGCTATTTATTTTAGTGGCCCCCTTTGTTAGAAGGCAGAGCCTGACCTATGCACATTGTTGAGAATATACAAATGTAAAAAATAAAAATAAAAAGTTTGTATTAAATTTGAAGTTTAGTGGCCCCCTTTGTTCGAAGGCAGAGCCTGACCTATGCACTGACCTATGCACATTGTTGGTGCATATTGAGAATATACAAGTGTAAAAAAATAAAAATAAAAAGTTTATATTAAATTTTAAAAATTAAAAATTAAAAAAATTTATGAAAATATTTTTTTATTTTTATTTAAAATATTATCCTTCTAATGTTAATAAACATGTTTGCTTTAAAGACAATAATCATGTTTACTTTAAAGGCATCAAGCTGCTATGACTATCTTTTGGTGGGAGAGAGATAAGGTTCGTTTTGAGTTTAAGGAGTAGGGTGTTTTACATCTTGCAAAGGTGGTGGTCTTTTATTGATCTGCCATCCATCATTATATAGAGTCCAAGATTCAATGGGCCAGCACTCAATGTTATATAGAAAGACTAAAATCTATATTTAACTAGTAACCTAGGTTTAGACATGGATTCCATCGGGGCTAATTTTGAAGTTCGTTGGTATCCCCTTAACCATGTAATATTTGCCTATAAATATTTGAGAGTTTTATATTTGCACCATGGTTCTAATAGCAACCCATGTTTACCTTGTTGGGTTCTAACTTGAGTGCATATCAATGGATATAAATAGGATTTTAATGAGTTTCATATGGGCCAACAATTCTATTATGAATGGATTATGTAAAGTAAATTAGGAGTTATATTGCATCCCTAAACCTTGGGGAGGTGGGGGGATTTTCAAATCCTATGTACTTTGAAATTAATTAGCTGACTAGTGGCCTAAATGGTAAGGATTATTAGTCACGCAGTTATGAGAAGGGAAGTTCTAGGCTAGAAATCACTTAAAGATGAGATTTGTTTTGAGATTTGTATTAAAGATATAACACAAAATATTGCATAGTTTTTTATCTCTAATCTTGTAAAACTATAAATGTCATCAAGGATATCTTTGTTCCATAAATTAGAGGTTGGGGTCCATGATTTAAGTTGAAAACTAGATTATTACTAGCCCACATAGCTAGGAAAGTTTGGACAAATTTGAGGCTCTACATCCTAAATCTCTCTACATTAAACTTGATTTGTAAACCCATTAGGCATAGAGGAAATTTTGGAAGTAGAAAAAATGAAAGGGATTTACAACGTATGCCCATAATGATGGTCAAAAGGGGATAGTTTTGACAATCCATCCTTGATGTTCATATAGACAAGTTATTACTTTACTATGCTAGAGCCTACAAATTCCTTTGCATCATTCATTCTTTTATGAGTATGGAGTATTTGCAATATAATTACTTACAAATGGATCCCTTAGACAAATTTTATATTTTGTGGAGGCATTGAAGTTGCAAAGAAGTTGTTCTAATTTTGTCACTTTAAAAAACATGCATTGGAGTGAGATTCTATCTTCTATGGGTGATATATTCCCACTTCCATTACCTAGAAATTATCTTCATTAGGTCATGGATATTATTACAATATTTGAGCAACATGATAGATGATTAGAGTGGAATGAAACTATGTTAAATTATACTTAACCTCCTAGATGCTTAAATTATTATGTAGGTATATATATGCATTTGTTTCATTGATTAATATTTCATCACCTATAATAATTTTTTAGGTGGTATGATTGGTTTGAATATTATAAGTCTTCTAACAACCAAATTTATTAAATCTCGACTTATATCCTATAATATAGAACCTATTAATGTTAATAGCATGTTCCATTAGTGTAAATATCAAATTCTACTAGTAACAATATCAATTTTGAACATTCATGCATTTAAGCGTGTAATTATGGCATACATTGTTACTATATAATGATCAAAGGGAAGTGAAATTGAACAGGTATAATCATTGTATAAAAAATGCATTTCCAATTATATATAAACAAGAGTGAAATGAAGATTCCAATGGTGCCAATATCATATCTAAGTAATGGGTCCAAAACTTCTCTTCAAGTATTAACAATTGAAGAGCTGAGTTCTAGTTGAAAAGAAGCTATGGAACCTAGAAGACAATGTAGAATGAAAAATCCCTTAGTAGATAAGCAAGAAGAGATGGAACAGACATGAGGAGCATCGTCATCAAAACCAATCAAATTTCCCAAAGATTATATTCCAACAAGAAAACCTACTCCAGTATCTATCGCCTTACCAGAAGTACAAGAAATAGATGTAACAACAAAAAAATATCTAGAATGGTTTCTTGTTGACCAAGGTTTGCTCGGGCAACTCTACAAATTTTAGTTTGTGTATCATGACATTACTGATGAAGAAACGTTTCTAGAACTAATCAACAACAACTAAATGGAAAGTAAGTTTAGTCCAGACCCTAATGCACCAGTTGTACTAGATCTTCATACATGATAAAATGGGTTGATGAAATCAGGAATTTTAAACCTACTGGAAGTTTTGCGTTTTGCTAGGACCCCACAAGTCAAGATGTGTCCAAATATTCCTCTCTCACGAGTGCATGGCGGGTTTATGTGGCTGAATAAACCCATACCTATATATGTTAAGCTAATAGATAAAATCATAGCACTAGCAACCACATGAGAATATGTTAGTCCGCTTTTACATAAGAGTTAGGAAAAACCCCTTGGAAAGAAGATAACTCAAAAGTTTGGAACCCTGAGGGATGACATAGGGCTTTTAAGTGGTATGTATAAATAACGAATATGTGAGGTTGTTGTTCAAATTCTGGAATGAAATTTGTTTCAAAAGAGTCGTCGGTATCAAGTTTCTACTGCAATCATTATTGTCACAAAATAGTGCATGGAGGGGGTACATATGAATTGGTAGACATTTTTGTTGAATGAATTTATGGATGGTTGTCTTGAAGTACAAGAAAATGGTAAAATTTTTCACTATACCTGGTTATTAATATGTATTTCACTAGTACCATGGAAGGAACCCAAAGGAATTCAATTCTTTGACAAAAACATGAAATTGTTCCTGGCAAAAAGGTACACAAATTTATGGTTTACTAGTAATAAGATTAGATAGATCAATAACAATATTAATTTCATGTTGTACAATGAGTAAATTATGATTATTTTAGATAAGACACCCTGTATACAAATACAATTGGTTGAATCATATAAGGAGTTTCCAAATTCAAAATAGGGATGAATCACACATATATATAGGCTAGAGGGGATCCCCACAAGAAGTAGTGAAAAGCCATGTTCATTTTCTCTGAAAATTTCTCACATAGATCACAAACGACAAGGATCCAGTATGGCAAGTATCGGTAATAGAGGAAGAATAGGTTGTACAAAAAGAAACATTTGATATCCCACAATCTATGGAGAAGGGGAACGAAGGTGCAGATAATCCTACTGAGGATGCACAATCATTTGCACAAATTAAGAAACGATCATAAAAGACTCAACTTGATGAGTCATATAAGAAAAATAGAAAGTCCTCCAAATGTAGCCTCACTCAGACGCTAATAAAGGATGATATGGATCAAATTGGATGGGAGATTAAAAATGTCATTGAGGAGGTAATGAAGAAAGTGGTTACTAAGGAAGAATTTGAAGATCTTGCTATAAAGGAAGAAGAAATTATCATTAAAATTGGAGAAGAATATACCTTCATGAATCAGTTAATTCATATGACTAAAACGGAGGAAGGACATAGTAGTGTGGAAACACACTGATAATCACACATGTGTAATACACAGACACCTATGTCACACATTTGAAGATTGCAGCATAACCATTGAAAAAAATGGAGATTTCAATTGCAACACTATTTCTTCACTCCCAAGAGATGTAGGGTCAAAAATTCAAATAAAAATAGTTTTGTCACAAGTACCCATGGATGAGATACATATCTTCCATACATCAATTGCATAAGACATTAGGTGGCGACATGAATTTGTCACAACATATTGGTACAAAAGCCTTGAAGAAATTCAGACATTATAGGATGAGTGTCGAAAGATTGAAATATAGAAACAAAATTCTACACAAAATACCTTAGATCAGGAAAAGAAAGTTAAAGAAGCAGCTACAGAAAGCGACAAGCTAAGAAAAAAGTGGAATAGATATAGAAAAAAGTCCCAAAACTTGAAATAGATGTAGATGAAATATGCAGTGGCCTCCTAGAACTCCAAGTAGAAAAGGATACTTCCCCAGAAGAAAAGGTGCTAAAAAATAGTGAGACCATTCAAGTTATGCATGCACAAATTGAAGAGATTCTAGAAAGACAACAGTCAAGGACACCTCTAGAGGTCAAAGCAGAATGCAAAAATAAATTAGAAAGAACGAATATTGCAATATGCAACATCAAGACCTTGGAATTAAAATGTGCAAAGATACATTAAGATAGTGATCAATTGTGTGGAAAGTTGGCTCTTGATGAGTAGTTGAAGGAAATGGATCAAAATCTCTAGATTGTGCCAGAAGTAGAACAAAAGATACATGATAAATTAACTATCTTGTCAGCTATTGAGAAGATGAACAAAATGGGAGAATCGGAAAACAATAACATGAAGTAAGTAGAATCAGCGAGGAACAACAAAATATAGCTAGAACAAACTTGAACCATTGTAGTAAGTATCCATTAAAATCGTGGAACTATTCCCCACCTATTTACGTAGTTCCAAGGGGAATTCAAGGAAGTAGTTGATGAATATTTAGAAAATATGAAGTCATTTCTCATTGAGTAGGTGGAATTAGGAATCTTGGCCAAAGAAGGTGAAATGTAGGAAAAGGTTGCAGCTACAAAATAAAGCCTACAAAAGTTCACAACAATGGTCCAACTGCAAATACTAGCATAAAATATTATTCCTTAATACATGATATCATGAAGCATAAAGACAAGGGGAGAATACTTTGTGTAAAAACATCCTCTTTCCAATGATTTCAAAGGGGAGAGAGATTTCCATAAAATTTAATGATAGGGGGAGTATAGATTTATTTTAGGGTCCCATGTTCCAGGGGATCTTAGTTTTGGTTGACATCAATGACAAAGGGGAAGATTTTCAGGATAAATTTTTCATTGATGTCAATTTTTTGTGGTAAACCCACAAAGTTATTATTTATATATGTCAGCCTTTAAAGTTGTCACTAATGTTATCCAGCCTTGTGTGATAAAAAATTTTAACCCACGAGGTAATCCAACACTCATATAAACAGAGGAGATGATATTTCCATTTTAAGTATCCATACATGCAAGTATGGAGGCCTAAATAAGAGTGAGGATAAATATTTTTGGTCTTAGAATATGAGGATACTCTTCATAAAAGAATGTTTGCGCAAATCAAAATGTGAAGCTAATGTGCATATCTGATTGCGCAAGTAACATGCAATTGGAGTGAGAACAGTTTTTGCATTATACCACAACCAATCACATATGTTGAAATGGAATAGAAGATGCAAATCGCAGAAGTGAAAATCATTGATATTGCAAAAGACAAATTCCTGAAGTTGTAGATTGTAGATCGCAAAAGACACAAATTATGGATATCACAGACCTTAGAAGATGCATACGTGGATTAGAGAGGGCGTAGATCACATATCAAAGAAGGCATAGACCGCATATCATTAGAGGTGCAGTTTTTGTTACAACCATATTTATTCAAGGGTAGCAGGAAGGGGAAGCGATAGGAAGTTGTAGCTTCCTTCCAGTTGGTGTTAGAGAATACAAAAAGGGAGTTGGTGCTTCCATTCAATTGATGCTAAAGAACAAGAAGAGGATATTGCAGTCTTCAATTAGGTTTGTGCATGACTACTGCAAGTGGGTGCTTACGTAATAGTACTAATATCTATTCAGGTCGATGCATGAAATTAGCAAGATGGTGCTTGCGTAGGAGATTTAAGTCCTTGCAAGTTGGTGCCTGTAATAAGCAAGTTGGTTCTTGCATGTGAGGTTGGTGTCCCAATCAGGTTGGTTCCTAAGTGAGTAGGTGTTCAAAGTTTTGTATATTGTTGTCTCTCGTTGTAAACAAATTTTATATATATATTATATATTTACTACACAAATTATTTGTGCATTGGTGTCTCTTATTGTTTTGATTGTAACAGAAATTGGTACATAATTTGTTTGAAGAAAAAAAATATACAATACTGATTCTCCCCCTCCGATTATAAATAAGAATTTCAACAATTACAAGAGAAAATTTTTCCAAATTTGAATCCTCTTGATCCTATAAAGATGATAAATTATATCATCCCACTATGTTTTAGGAATTGTCCGACACACTATTTCACTATTGATCTCATGATAGTTTGTTGCTAATGTTGATTTTATTCTTTGTGTTAATTAAAATTTAGAGTTATATTTTTTATCTTTTAGAATATGGGTGATCACCTCTTTATATAGTACATCTTAATTTTCTCTTATCCTCTAATTTTTTATCCCGACACATTTTCTCCTTAAATTTAAATGTAATAATATTTTTAATATTATCATTATTATACAAAGTGAACTCTTAGTTAGTTCTCCAATTATTTATCCAATACTTGACATCTCTAATCCAACCCCTCTTGAGAAATTGGTGACTTTGGCTAGGGTTTGAAGCAATCATAGGAATCGTCTTCTCTCCCATGTTGATTTTGTTGTTTTTGTGCATTAGGTACCTATTCGTAGCCATTTTTTTGATGGGGAATGGCTCACTTCTATGAGGAGGATAGGATAGGGTGTATTCCTTTAATTTTGAGATTATATGTTACAAAACTGTTTGGGATTTTCTCTTCCTCCACAATTATCTAGAGATGTTGTAGCCCCAAAAAATCACAACCATAATATATAACAAGAGTGGAAGGAGTCTCAACTTAGAGCTTCTTCTTATGCCAAATCCAAAGGGACACTAATTTGCAATTGTTTTGAATTCCATAACATCACACTCTATTTGTCCTTTTCTCAATGCTATAACTCCAATTAAGCTTGTCATGAACACTAATTTTGTATATTTATATGAAGTCACTTCTTCCAAGTTGTCATACAAGAAATTACCATAAGTGATCTTTTTGGATTTAATTATCATAAACCTTGGTTTGTTAGTGTTAATAGTCATTCCTATAGTACAGGGAAAATTATTGATACTTGTGATGTTTCTCTTATGGTCAGGAGTCTCTATGATCTTCACAAGGAACTAAAAACTCTCAATAAAGAATAAGGTTGATCAATATACCAAATAACCATGTCATAGTCATGTCAGCACAACCTTTTCCTTCCAAACAACCCTCTAAATTGTCATTGTGTATGCCAAAAAAAAGTTATGGAAAAAGGAAACCTTTCTTATTAACTCCTATATTACAATTAGTTTTTCTCATGACCATCCCTAAGTGTTTCTAAACAACAACAACAATAGGCTGGCCTCTAGACAACAACAGGATGATTTGCAAATGAAGATATTATCTTGGATTCCAGTGGAATGTTTGTATAGGTTTCTAATGATCTCAAAGGAATGGAAGGACATTCTTTCTTCACACTCTTTCTTAACTCGGTGCCTTTCAACAGCAACCATCGACGGCTTGAACTGTGTGATCGTATGAATCCAGAAAGTCCTTGCATTATCTGGAAACAGAAAGACATGCAAGGAATTTCCGGATTCATACGATCACACAGAACAAGCCGTGGATGGTTGCTGTTTATAGGCACCGAGTTAAGAAAGACTGTGAAGAAATCAAATCCTTCCATTCCTTGGAGACGATTCAAAACCTATACAAACATTCCACGGGAAGCCAAGATAATATCTTCAGCAAAGCAACAACAACAACAGGCTGGCCTCCAGACATTCTACAGATCAGCTTCCATCCAGAATTAGACAGTACTGAAATTGAAAGTGAAAGTAAATTATTTATTTTTGGAAAACAATATTCAATCCTTGGGCTGAAGATTTCTGCACTACTAGTTGATATCTATACACAAGTTTTATCATTTTGTAGTTGTTATTTCTGTTTTGTTTTTTCATGTTCAGCTGTTGTTGTATTGCCAGACATGTAATGATCGCTTTCTTGTTCCATGTTCTGCAGGCTGAGCTCCTTTCATACTTGAAAACAATAACGAGAGGTATGAAGTCGATCTTGGAATCCATTATTTTCTTAAATTTTCTGTTACAGTTTGTTAAATATAAAAAATAACGGCAAAACTTTATTAACTGGATTAAAAAATATTACATGTTAATGGCACTATTTTCGCCTTTTTCAAAATATGACTGGTAAATAAGTATTTTCTTTATTATTTAAATAGTATTTTTTATCAGCCAACTAATTGTAAACCACCCAAAAGTATATAGTGGCCCCCTTTATTAGAAGGCAGAACCTGACCTATGCACATGGTTGAGAATACATGAAGTGTTAATATAATAAAAAATAGTTTATATTAGATTTTAAAAATTCAAAATTAAATAAATTTATAAAAATAATATTTTGTTCATTATAAGTATTGTCCTTATAATCTTAATACACATGTTTGCTTTAGGGACAATAAATAACGAGAAGTTTCAAGATATATTCTCTCATGTAAATTACTAATTCCAATTTCTATCATACTACAATATAACATAGTATCTCCTTTTCCAATTTATGTTATGCTACAATATAACATATTATCTCCTTTGAAAAGATTTGTAATTAAAAATTATTCCAAAATATTTAGTTATTAGTTACTATTTTTAAGATAACAATTCTTATTTTTAGTTTTAAGATATATTGATTACAGAAAATAAATATGTTATTTTCACTTTTTTATAAAATTTTTGAAAATAAACTTATTAAAAGTTTTATTTTCTATGATTTTCTTTAATTTTTTTAAGCTTTTTTTTTCATCACCTTAGCATAGTCCCACACCCTCTATACTATATATGATTAATTTTCAATTATTCTTTCTTTAAAAAAAACTATTATTATATTCGATCTTTCCATCCTTCATTTTATGGTACCACACCGTCTATTATATGTGATTGATTTATTTGATATTTATATCTTTATAATAAAATTTAATGAACTTTTACCTTTTTTATATTATAATTAACAACATTCATTTTTTTACCTTTTTTTATATTATAATTAACAACATTCATTTTTTTTAATTCTTGTATTTATAGGATTTATAATCTAACATAGATATTTATATTATTAATAAACCTAATTTATAATTTTATCTAATAAATAATTAAGTATTATTTTAATTAAATTATTATTCTTGTTTTTATTTTTTTATTTTGAATATATTTCTTTTTACATTTACAAAATGTGTTATCTAAAATAGATATTGATGTTCTAATCAACATATTTTATTTTTTATAATTTCATCTAGGTATTATTTTAATATTTAGAAGAAGTTTTTATTCTGTAAGTGTTGGATGGTTACTTTTTTTTTCAATTTCTTTTTCTTATTTTGAATTATTATGTGTTTATAATTTTTAAACGGAATTCATTGTAATGTACTTTTCTATAATAACTTATTTTAATTTTTATTCTAATTTAAATACTTTCATTTATTTATTTTTGTATTTTCACTTTTTTTAATTTATTTTAATAATCTTATGTATATTTTATAATTCCATTTTCATTATATTTAAAATGACATTTCAAACTCTTTCCAAATGGTTAGTTTAATTATTATCTATCTTGACCACTTTCTACTTTCATTTTCAAAATAATATTTACTTACAAATAAAGGTAATATAAGTCATTATCTAAAATTAATGACACCCTTCAATCAAAATATATCAATTTACATATTTTTATAAATTTTTAAATGAAAATTACCCCATAATCTAGTTTTATAAATATTTTATAGTAAAACATTATAATTCAATTTTGCTAAAGAGAAAAATTGTCTTTAGTAATTTTAAATGTGTGGTCTTAAATCTAATTGATACCTTTTAATTCAATTTTTCATAAATCAATATTTATGTATTAGTCTTTTATTAGACTTTATGTTGAGGATTAAGTTAAAATTCTAACATGTACATACTATAACTATGTGATCTCCATCTCTATGCTTATGTTGATAATATATACACCTTTTTTAGGGTGTAATTTGAATGTGTCAACCAAGAATCATTGACTTTGATATAAAAAGTTATAAACCTCAAACAAACCAAAAATAGTAAATTATTATGAATTATAAAATAATAACTATTTATCTTGTATATACAAACTCTCAATTATTAAACCCAATTACAATGTATATGATAATAACTATCCATCGGATATATGCTTATTATCCATGTGTATACTATTTGATACATTTAACCCTTACATACTTCATTAAGATCTACCATGTGTATGCTATTAGATACATTTAACCCCTGTATACTTCATTAGGATCAAGACTTTTTTAGGATTTCTCTATAAAGCACATAGTTAGTTATCTTATATGTGTAGTCCTAATCCCTTTCAAAACACATATAAACACATATAAATTCTTATGAAGGGATTTATTTCCCATAAGTACCTTTTTTTAATCATAAACCATAAAAAGGGTTTATGTTAAAAGCTTAATTATCCAAGGACTTGAAGAAATTTTTACTCCTTGATAAAACAAGTGAAGCAATATATGATATACATTTATCTACCTATGATCTAGGTCGTACCCAGGTGCACACTGGGACAATAGTTGACTGAATGAGTCGAGCATTGTTATGGAGGAAGCTTAGAAAAAGAACAAGTAGAGCAGCAAACACACTTTATCGACAGAAAGTATGCGCACAGACAATATGCGAGAATTCGAACCAAATACTAATTTTCAATGAAAGATGTATCAATATGACTGATTGAATTGATTGATGTATACTACAATAATGTACATGTTTATATAAAATGTTGAGACGCTTAGGTGAATACCTAATATGTTCAGTTACAAAAGAAATTATAACGGTTCAGAAGTTCAACCGTAGTAGACGACTGGAAGATAGAGAGATACTATGTCAATATTTGACAGTCTTTGATGTCGATAATGCATGTGGAGATGATGTATGTCGAGCACGGAACCTTTTGAGGTTTTCAAAGTTAGTTGTCTCGATGTTTGTACTTGTCGAAGCCGATGTTGAATGAAGCAATCGAAGTAGTCGAAGTGATAGACTTTGTCGAAATTTGACAATATGCCAACTGCTGGTTGGATCATTCCGCATTCCTTAAGAAACAATGGTCTCCATTGTGTATTCATTCAGGTGAGGAAACTTGTTGGCTATTTCAATAGCAAAGTATCATTTTCCTTGCACGGGGAGTTTTCCAGCTTTAGCCACTTGAAACAAGGGAATAGATTTCATCCTTGTATGGCATATGCATCGTCCCACTATGGTGTCACAAAGGAGAAGTTCCTGAACATCTGGATTGATGTCTCCAGGTTTTGTTGTCTGCAAGTCGTTCTTTTCCAACAATGGTGCATTGTATGGTCGAAGTAGATCCAAATAGAAATGGACAATAAGCTTGAATATGGAGTAAAAATGGATAAAGATTATCAAAATTTAAGAGAAAAAGTTACAAAAAATGAATATGCAAATATAAAAATAGATTTCAGTTTGAATGAAAAAGGTTTAATGTTGTATAAAAACAGATTATGTGTACCCAATGTACCCAAAATTAAATTGCTAATCTTAAATGAAGTACATAAGAGTCCGTACTCAAGACATTATGGTTACCAAAAGATGATAACAATGCTAAGAAAAGATTATTTTTGGTCCAATATGAAAAATGAAGTGGTTGAATATATAGCTAGGTGTATAGATTGTCAGCAGATTAAAGCTAAGCATCGACACCTAGCAGATCTTGTGTAACCCTTACCAATCCCAGATTAGAAATGGGAAATTATCAATGTTGATTTCATAACAGGAGTGCCTAAAAATCAAAAGAAAAATGATTATGTGATGGTAGTGGTAGACAAACTCAGCAAAGCAACTCATTTTATAACTGTTAAAACTACTTATAAGGCTGCTAATAGTGTTGACATTTTTATGAAGGAAATTTTCCGTTTGCATGGAATTCCTAAGATGATAATTTCTTATAGGAATCCTAAGTTTACTGGTAATTTATGGAAGTCATTGTTTAAAGGATTACACACTAAATTAAATTTTAGTACCGCTTATCATCCGCAAATGGATGGACAAGCGGAAAGAGTAAATCAAGTTTTAGAAGATATGTTAAGGATGTATGTTAGGGATCATCCAAAGAAATGGGAAGAATATATACACTTAGTCGGGTTTGCTTATAACAATCATTATCAAGCTTCAACTAAACTTAGTACTTTTGAAATACTATATGGTAGGAAATGTAATACTCCATTTCATGGAGTAATAAGGTTGACAGATTAATGTTAGGACCTGACTTGTTAATAGAAATGGAACTAACAGTGAAATAGGTACAAAGCAATCTGAAAATTGCACAATACAGACAAAAGAGTCATGCAGACCTTAAAATAACTCGGAAAGAATTCCAAGTAGGTGAGCATGTTTTAGTCAAGGTAAAACCCAGAAAAATATCCTTTAAGTTGGGGAGTTGTGCTAAATTAGCACCCAAGTATTGTGGACCATTTGAGATATTGTTAAGAGTTAGACCAGTGGCTTATCAATTAGCTTAACCACCTAATATCAAAATACATAACGTTTTTCATATTTCTATATTGAAAAAGTATGTACATAATGCTACTCATGTAATTGATTGGAATGTTATCCAAGTACAACCAAAAGGATATTTTCTGGTGGAACCGGATTGTATCCTCGACAAGAGATAAATTTCTCTCCGGAATCACACCATTGGACAAGTAAAGGTGCAATGGAAGAACCTTAGTCCAAATGAAGCAACCTAGGAATTGGAGAGTCATATGCCAGAAGCATATCCATTTTTGTTCGAGGAAGAATCAGATGATATTTAGGCAACATCGAGTACGATGTTCAACTTAATAGGGGGGTTTTGTAACCCACCTAGAACTAAAAAACATTTTAGTTTGTGAAAAATACATTTCTTTTTGTAAAGTTTTATGTTGTTGACCAAGGATGGTCAAAGATGACTGTAATTGAAATATTTTACTATTTAATAATTAAACAAAGAGACACATATCCAAAGAGGTCTTTTGAAGAGTGTTCACTGACCCACTAGGAGGAATGATCCGGTGTACAAGGAAAAAATGATAAATGGCAGCAACAGCATTCACTTTCTAGCTATTGCAGGAGACAAGTTTCCTATAATTGTGGTCATGTTCCCAAGAAAGGAGGAATTGAGCAGGTGGCTCATTTATTTACAAAATTGACCCAAAGACCCAGGAAAGCACATATATACCATTGAATGAACAAGAGTCTCACTACATTTCTAGAGATTAGAACCTTTTGGATTGTTGGAAACTAAAACGTTAGGCACACAAGAGGAATTCGATGAGGGGAAAGCTAAAGTGAGTTTCTAGAGTGTTGACTGCAAATGTGACTTCTAAGTTACAGAGAGGAATGAATATGCTTCTACCCAGTATCTTAGTCCTAGTGGTTCAGTGAATATGATCGGGGGTCCTTAAAGCAAGTAATCTTGGCTTCTTTCAGGAGACGGTTAGGAGGAACGGTCTTCTTTGGATGTTTTTCCACTTCGAACGTTAACATGTTATATATCATTCTAGTTTATTATCTTTTTATTTATGAAGTATTTTATGAATGATGGAAGTTTCCAGAAATATTATTGTTTTATAAATAAAGTAGGAAAGTTTTATTTCTGTAAATTGTAAGTTAAGATGAATTCTACTACTTCAAAATTGTTCCATTTTAGAAATCTTAAACTATATTTTCTTTTACTTAGAAACGATATCATATTATATATATAGCTTCACCTAATGTTAAATGTAGTACAGAATTATTAAATTTCTAGAATTCTTTATTTTCTTATAATATTATATAGAAATAACCAATAGGTTAAGTAAATCTATCATCAACATACTCCATAAAGATTTATTGTCTTTTCTTTTTACATTTAGGGTTTTCCTTAGCTAGATATAGTAAAACCCTAAATCAAATATTATAACCTGCTAAAAACAACCTAACTATTTATTTAAAAACGCAATGGCTTCCAGCCGAGGGTTCGAGATGCATAAAAGAGAAATACATATTAATATTTACACAATGTTCAATATCATACAGCCGAAAGGCATAATGTTTTTCATAATTTATCAAATATATCACACAGCCGAAGGGCTTCTGGTTTGAAATAATTACCCATAATTAATTTCACACAGCCGCAAGGATTATTTTTTCACAAAAAAATGAATTAGGGTTAGAACACTTTGATTTATCAAAATAGTAGCTTAGAATTTACGGTAATAACAAACAAATTTGTCCCTATCTAAGACCGGTCAAAGGGTCGAGGCTTGTAAGGCCATTTTGAAAACTACAATGAATCTCCCTAAGCTAAAATAGAAGAGAAATGTCATAACCACAACCAAACTAAAAACCAGAATGGAAAGAATGTAGTAAAAAATATACAACATAGTGCTTTTAAAACATTATGACAGTTATACAAAGTAGTATCAAAAATCGTCGAAGGATTTTTAAAACAAATTCTTCCACTTTTTAATAAACAAAATATAATACAGAAGAGTGTTAAAAGTTATAAACTGTTCAAATAATATACAGAGAAATATTAAGAAACAATGTACAAAACTTAAACCAAGCAAAATCGCAATGGCTATTTTTTCCGTAAAGTTCACAAAAATTCTACATTAAAGGGATTGTTAGCACTCGTGTTAAAATTTTGAATAGGCTCCTGCGACAATAGTCTGGTAGGAAAGTGTATTGGCAGAAATTTTCTAGGGCCATGCAAGTGCAAGGATGGGTCCCCAAAGGACAGGTAGCGCAGAGCAAATGGACGCTGAATATTTTTCAAACAGAAGAGGTGTGCTGAGAATTGAGCCAGAAGGACGCGCAAAATCCATGGCTCAGTCTGTTTTCCCTAACGGTCACGATTCATGCGGACCATATCTATGGCGCAGAACCTTCATGCTACCCCAACTTGTATGATTGATAAGGCAGGAGACAACTGCAAAATGGATGAAGGCCCCGCATGTCTGGATGGTTGTAATCGGACTAGGCGCCAATCGACGGCCATGATGGAAATCGCCGCGAGAATATGCATGATGGATAGTGGAAGGGGGAAATACGAAACCAAGTAGGAGCCCCCCACCTCCAACAGCGGGGATTCTATAAGATGGGTGACCAAAAGCTATGATTTATGTCGCGATAGTGACATGTGCGAGGGGTTAATTAGCGAACGAATCACAAAGTGTGGTAGGGACCACTTAGTCAGAAAAGAATCAAGTAAGGGAAGAGGCCATGAAGTGAAGCTTAGGACAAATGATATCGATGGCGTATGTCACGTCTGGGAATCCTGAGGGTTGCTTCCTACCATGAGCAAAGACATTCGCCATAACGATGAAGGGACAGAAGGTAGGGGTGGTCATACACAGCGTACAAGAAGGGAGCAATGCAGTAAAAACCGAGTGTACCCGGTATCATCATAAGGGGAGTCAAGGAAGTGACCAACATCAAATCCACCCACTGCAAACTATCTTAAGGCTGGTAATAAGTGAGGTCGAAGGTCACTTCCGCCACTGACGCCATGACATCACAGCCAAGGAGCGACACACTTGGAACCTCCACATAAGAAAACCATATCAAGATCCCACGTGACCATTCGTGTATCATCATATCACTCAACGATGGTGCATGAGAGGGTTTGACAGAACCTCACCAAGATCCTTCACCCAACTCATTATAACACCATCATCTGGTCTTTACCAGGGGGGAAATTGAGCACATGCTGGTGGAGAACAAGGATGACAAATCGTTGTGAAGCCTGAGGGCCCTGCTACTATGGTTTCCAATGAGCAGTCCATTTGAGGTGCCCATGATTTGTTACGTACTGCCAACCGTTGGGTGCGGTGGAGGGTTTCAGTTATTTCCGGACCATTGCATTGCAGCAACTTCAGCCATCAGGGCAGAGATGTTCATTCCATCGGAGGGTTTTTTTGACAACAATAAGGTCGACAGAAATACCTACACCACATCAAAATGACTTTCTGGGGCTGGTAAAGACAAGGTTGTCCTAATAAAATGCTACACCCCCATAGAAGCAGCACCTGGAGTCACCAACCAAATAGGTATCCCGCTGAAACCTCCATACAAGTCCTTGGATGTCACCGACACTGTATATAGTATCCATTTCTAAGGACTAGTGATCTGAACATATGCTCGTACGAGGGAAGAAAGAAAAGGAGAATTTCTTCATCACCATCATTGATTCATAATTCCAACTACATTGAAGGTGATGACGAATCCAAAGACATATTGTGTGGGAACGCCCTAGAAGAAGACGGTAGTCTCGATGACTGGGAAATACAGGCGACTGGGAACCTATAGGAAGGACAAGCACTTCAAAGGTCCAATACTATCGATAATAGGGCGGTCATCCCGAGGTATGCGAACTTAACAGTGCTCAAAGGGCGGGCAGAAGCTACCAAACAGAGGGCCCAACCTAGAGAAAGTATAGACATTCCTGCCGACTACAAGCATGGGTACAGCATGATACTAGGAAATGGAGGAACGCTAAAGGGCATAAGCAAAAAGGGTCACGTGGCTAGTTCAAGCTCGTATGTCCGAAGGTGTGAAGACAGAATAAAACCATTAGTATTGAAGCATGTTTGATTTTGCCAAAGCCAGCAAGCCTGCATCCAAATGTCGTTGTGTCATCTTGACCCAACGCGCATGATATATCATGTGGCCCATTTTGGAAGTAGACCGTGGTGAGTTTTCCCACCTAATGTAGTCTGCTAGGATTTTGTTATGATTGTTCTGGGTTAGTCCCATATTTTGTAACTATTTTGATACCCTGTTTCGAGACGTATCCTTGGGGTAAAGGTTATTATAAATAGAACCTCCTAAGAGGAGGAAAGAGGTTGGACTGATTTTCATTTTTGAGGCCTCAGCACCATTTTTGTAACTCTAAAAATATTTTTGGTTGGGATAATGAGAAGTAGTCCTCTGCATTCTGAAATTCATCACGGTGTTATGCACTCAGTCTATTTTTCCTGTGCATTTCATTTCCATTTTTTATTTCCTGCTAATGCATTTTGAGTTATGTGTAAAGAATTCTCTCTCTGTTAACCGCTCTTTGAATTTGTTTACGTGTTTATGGTGTGTGTTCTGTAATTCATCTCCTATGCTCCATTGCATGCACTATCCTTCACTGTTTTTTCAGCTACTGGTGTTGCAAGGGATTCATCCATTGATAGGTGCCCCTTGTCATTTTTGGCTTTCCTCTTTTCCTCCTACCACTGCTTAAAGATATTTGATTGTATGTGATGCTTACTTTGCCTCGTAACGCTAAGTAGAAGCCTCACTCATTCTCACCATAATAACCTTGTATGTTTCATACTTTGACTCCATCGCCCAATGGTTTTGATTTTGTTTGTCTTTCCACCCTGTTTTATTTTTGTAACTGTCCTGTTACTAGTAGAAATCTAGTCTTCTGCATGCTCTTTATAGTTAAATGTGTATGTGAAGGTTACCATGATAAGAGAGATCCCTCTCTGACTTCCTTGGCTAAAGGGAATTCTAAATATGGTTTGAAATGGTTACCCCTGTGACTTCTTAGAGCAACCATAGGAAAATTATAGGGTGCTAACATCTTGGTGTCATTGTCGGGGAGCAAATGAACAAATTGTCCCTAGGTAAAATGACATTACTCAGTTCTATGACCTGGTTGAGCAACCAGTCTTAGACACATTTTTTGTTGTATATGCTCTGGCAACTCCACTCAAGGCCTTTGAAGGCAACTCCACTAGGAACCCTTAACACCCAGAAGGTGCAAATTTTTTCAAAGGTTCCATGGCGACTCCATTGGGGAAAATGAGCCCAAGATAGTATAGCCTAGAAGGGAATGGTATAAAATGAGGTACTCGGGTGCCTTCCTCCAAGATGTCTTGTCCTTCCTGGTACATTTTTTCCTATCTTTCCCTGGGCTAATCAAAACAGTTTTCCAATATCTATCACGCTCAGGGAAAGACCCCAGACCCACTCTTGTTTATCCCTCTTTGAATACCGAGAAATATCCTTCACCCTGTACATATGAAGAAGGCCAAACCCCTTCATCTGAGACTCATGAGGCTTGTGATGCTACTGCTGATCCAGTTCCCTACTCTAAATAGGCCTCATCCAACTCCACGGTTAAAGGACCTCTCACTGTTGCAACATTTCCTCCCCTCCATTCATAACCTACAGAGCCTCCGCCATTCAAGGTTTTATCCCCTCTTGAAATCTCTTCCATAACCCCAACAAGGACTAAACGTTTCACCCCCATAATCCTCCTTGCAATCCTTCACAACCTTCCCTAGGGGTACACCCAGAGACTCAAACAATTTTCTGGTGAGAAGGGGTACTTAGATGAAGAACATTTGGGGTGGTTTGCAAACTGGATCGACCTAGAAGAAGTGGACTACGAAGACATTAAGGTCACACTGTTTTCCCAAAGCCTTGCTGGAGAGGAAAGGAGGTGCTTCACCAGTCTCCCACACGGTTCCATATTGGGCTATAAATATTTGGAAGACGCCTTCAAAGAAAGGTGGGTCGAGATGAAGGACCCCAGGAGATGCTTGTCTCAGTTCTACTCCATCAAAATGGAGGAGAGTGAATCTGTCCGAGATTTCTCTAACAGGTTTATGAAAGTGTATGATACTATTCCTTCTGAGTTCAAACCTCCTCCTAGTGCGGCCCATCTCTAGTACGTTGAGGCCTTTGAAAGTGAATTCTCATTGTGGCTCAGTGAAAGAAGGTCAGCCTCTCTGACCGATATGCAAAAAAATTCCATAGAGGTGGAGATGAACCTAACTGCCGCTAGGGACAAATGGAGAGAAGAGGAAGAAAAAACATGGAACGAAGATCTCCCCTAGCTCCTTCCCTTTGAAACCCTGAAGACCACAACGAATGATATGATGAAGGCCATAGAAATATGGATGGAGATATTCATGAAGGACCACAGCCCCTATCCCATAAGCAGTCAAGAAGATAGAGGACCCTTGTGTATTGAGACAGCTCATGCTGCCCCGGAGGACATATAGGAACACACAAGGCTTCCTCTGTTAGTGGAAGAGGAAGAAGACAAACAACCACAGTCCCCTCTGCCTTCAAATATTGCTTCTCATGAAGAATACAGTTGACGGGATGAAGGTAACTACATGCCCTTATGCTTCACCTCATTTGATTTTCTGAAACAGAGGTTAAAAATTTCAAATCAAGCACAGGAAATGGGGGTTAAGAATGAGTTCATGACATTGTTTATAATGGTTGATGAGGAGAGTGAACAAACAAAACCTGCTGTAAATCCTAGTTTTCCTTTTTCTCAGCACACATATGATTTCTCGGGCCCATACAAGAGGAGTATTACCATCAGTTTGTTGAAGAAAATAGCCTTCCTATTGAAATCCTGGTTAGTGGTGATTTCAAGAAGGGTTCTAGGTTTCCACTATACGATGAATACGATGATAGCTGCTCAGAAGATGAGGATCCGAAATGGGACGTTTCTTCCCACTCTTCCAGTTCAAAATACCTATGTCAAGAAGAGTGTAGTTCTCTGGATTATATGGAAAACATCTCCTATGAAATGTAGGGGGGATAACAAGGCATGGTTTCCTACAATCAGGAGGAAGAAACTGAGGTTGTAGATATAGATGGTTGCAGGTTCCCCTTGCATGAGTTATTTAAATAACCAAGCAGTTTGTAGGGGAGGATACAGTTGGAGCACCGATCATGGAGCCGAAAAATGCCGGGAGAGGTTCAGGACAGTCATGGGTTTTATGATCTTGTGGCTGAGTATGTGGAGCAGCTTGGTCATGACAGGTGTATGATTTATGAAGGGTTTTCATGACCCATTGGTCATTCCTGTAGAAAATATATACGAGGGGAATGATAGGGCATTTATACATTGTGAAAATGAGAGGTTAAAAAATAACCTCCTATCATCCCGCTTCACATTATTTCCCTCCATCAAGTAGGAAAGAAGGGCTTGTAAACATAGTCACCTGCTTGATTGGCTTCACTGGAAGTCAGAGGTCACCTGGCTGGGCATCAATGCTCATGTAAAGTAGGGTAGGTAGGATCGAATACGCTCGACCTAGCTAGCATTTTATTTCCGCAATTTTTCATTTTTATTGTCATCTATTCGGATTTTATTTTCAGAACGCACTCGTAGCTTGCAGGAAGGAATCACGAGCCGGCTCAATGGATCAGGCATGTGATCTATGCAGTTTCTTTGCTACCTCACAAGGAGGATAGCATCCCTGAGTTGGAGCTGTTGTTAGCACTCTTTCTAAAATTTTGAACAAGCACCTATGAAGATAGTCTAGCAGGAAAGGGTATAGGAAGAAATTTTCTAGGGCCCTACAAGTGCAAGGATGGGTCCCCATAGGACAGGAAGCACAGAGAAAATGGGTGTTGAATATTTCGCAAATAGAAGAGGTGTGCTGAGAATTGATCCAGTAGGGTGCGTGAAATCCACGGCTCACCATGTTTTCCCTAACGTTCTTGATTGGTGTGGACCAGATCTATAGCACAGAACCTTCACGCTACCCCAACTCGTACAATGGATAAGGAAGAAGACGACCATGAAATGGAGGAAGGCCCTGCATGTCTAGATGGTGGCAATTGGATGAGGGGTCAATCGAAGGCCATGATGGAAATCGTTGGGAGAAGATGCACGACGGATAGTGGAAGGGGGAAATGTGAAACCAAGTAGGACCCCCCCATCTTCGACGACGGGGATTCAACGATATGGGTAACCAACGGATGCGATCCGTTTCACGATAGGGACATGTGCGGGGGTTTGATTAGCAGACGAATCGCGAAGTGTGGTAGGTACCACCTAGTTGGAAAAGAATCAAGTAAGGGAAGATGCCACGAAGTGAAGGTCAGGATAGACGATATCGACAGCGTATGTCACGTCCAAGAATCTTGAGGGTTCCTTCCTTCCATGCGCAAGGAGGAAGGTCTCCATAACGATGAAGGGACAAAAGGTAGGGGTGGATGTATGCACCGTATGAGAAGGGAGCAATGTACTAAAACCTGAGTGTACTGGTATCATCATAAGGGGAGTCAAAGAATTGACCAACATCAAATCCACCCACTGCAAACTAGCTTGAGGCTGGTAATAAGTGAGATCAAAGGTCACTTCCGCCATTGACGACATGACATCACATCTAAGGAGTGACGTAGTTGGCACCTCCACATAAGAAAACCGGATCAAGAGCCCATGTGACCATTTGTGTGTCATCATATCACTTGGTGATGGTGTGTGAGAGGGATTGACAGACCCTCACCAACGTCCTTCACCCGGCTCATTATAGCGCCATCATCTAGTCTTTACCAGGGGGGCGAATTGAGCACATACTGGTGGAGAACAAGGATGACAAATCGTTGTGAAGCCTGAGAGCCCTGCTACTAGCTTTGCAATGAGCAGTCCATTTGAGGTGCCAATGATTTGTTACATCCTACAAACCATTGGGTGCGGCGGAGGGTTTCAGTTAATTCCAGACTGTTGCATTACACTAGTTTTAGCCATCAGGGCAGAGATGTTCATTCCATCGGAGGGGTTTTTTTACACCAATAAGGTGAACGAAAATACCTACACCACATCAAAACAAAATTTTGAGGCTGGAAAAGACACAATTATCCTAATAAAGTGCTACACCCCCACAGAAGTAATGCCTAGGGTCTCCAACCAAATGGGTATCCCGCCAAAACCTCCAGACAAGTCCTTGGACGTCAACGGCATGGTATATAGTATCCATTTCTAGGGACAAGCAGTATGAACATATGCTCATATGGGGAAAGAAATAAAATGAGAGTTTTGTCATCATCATTCCTAATTCATAATTCCAACTACATCAAAGGTGATGACGAAACCAAAGACATATTGTACGGGCACTCCCTGGAAGAAGAGGGTAGTCTCGGTGATTGGGAAGTGCAAGCGACTGGGAGCCTACAGGAATGAAAAGCACATCAAAGGTCTAGTACTGTCGATAATAGGGAGGTCATCCCGAGTTCTGTGAACTTAACAGTGCTCACAGGGCCGAAAGAAGATGCAAAATAGAGGGCCCAACACAGAGAAAGTATAGACATTCCTGCTGACTACAAGCATGGGTAGAGCATGATCCTGGGACATGGAGGAATGCTAAAGGGCATAAGCAGAAAGGGTCATGGGGCTAGTTCAAGCCCATAAGTCTTAAGGCACGAAGACAGAATAAAACCGTTAGTACTGAAGCATGTCTAATTTTACCAAAGCCAGTAAACCTACATCCAGATGTCATCGTGTCATCTTGACCCAACGCGCGCGATATATCATGTGGCCCATTTTGGAAGTAGACTGTGGCGAGTTTTTCCACCTAATTTAGTCTATTAGGATTTTATTATGATTGTCCTGGGTTAGTCCCATTTTTTGTAACTGCTTTGATACCCTGTTTCGCGACGTAGCCCGAGGGTAAAGCTTATTATAAATAGAACCTCCTCGGAGGAGGAAAGAGGTTGGAATGATTTTCATTTTTGAGGCCTCAGCACTGGTTTTGTAACTCTAAAAATATTTTTGTTTAGGATAATGAGAAGTAGTCCTCTTCCTTCTGAGATTCATCATGGTGTTATGCACTAAGTCTGTTTTTCCTGTGTATTTCATTTCCATTTTGTATTTCCTGCTAATGCATTTCAAGTTATGTCTAAAGAATTCGCTCTCTGTTAAGCACTCTTTGCATTGCGCTTTTTTCATTTGTTTACGTTTTTATGGTGTGTGTTTTGGAATTCATCTCCTCTGCTCCATTGCGTGCACTATCCTTCATTTTTTTTTCACCTAAAGGTGTTGCAATGGATTCATCCATCGATAGGTTCCCCTTGTCGTGTTGGGATTTCCTCTTTTCCTCCTACCACCGCTTAAAGATATTTTACTGTATGTGATGCTTACTTTTCCTCATAACACTAAGTAGAAGCCTCACTCATTCTCACCGTAATAACCTTGGATCTTTCAAACTTTGACTCCATCATCCAATGGTTTTGATTTTGTTTGTCTTTCCACCCTGTTTTATTTTTGTAACTATCCTGTTATTGGCAGAAATATAGTCTTTTCCATGTTCATTATAGTTAAAAGTGTATGTGAAGGTTACTGTGACAAGAGAGAGCCCTCTCTGACTGCCTTGGCTAAAGGGCAGTCTAAAGCTGGTTTGAAATGGTTACCCCTGTGACTTCTTACAGCAACCATAGGAAAATTACAGGGTGCTAACAGATCTTCATTGCACACAGAATCCACGGTCTGTAGCCAAAAGGGGAAATCTTAAAACATAAACCCTATCACAATGTGAGGGCTTATAAAAATCACAATTTTATCTCTGCCACCTAACAAGAACGTTTACCATCATAATGAAGGAGGCTTGTTAAACCCTTGCATCTCCAAATGAAACCAGAAGCAAAAAGAATTATATTCCAGCTTTTCGTTATCATTTTACATCGTTAGTGGATCATAGGGTTCAAGGCTTTTAGGTCTTACCAAAGCCAAGGAATCCGGCCACCCTTGACCCAAACGCTTCCAAGCCAACCAATTATTGTCGAAACCTCCTCCCAGATAAATAAGGGACAAAGGTTAAAGCTCTGACTTTGTAAAATTTGTTTTTGCATTAAAATTGCATCAAACTAATTTCAAACAGTAATGAAAAAAACTACTTACTCTTAGACTCGAAATATCTGCGAAGGAAACTGTGGTGATGTCTCTACGAAGGAGCCTGTAGCAGGTCAATACCATGGCTCCTTAATGTTTTTAGTAACCACTGCATGAGCCAAGAGGCAACAAAGGTGGTGCAGTAGTAAATTCGTCTTAGTGTTTTATGGGAAGATGTGTGGTCAAAGGCAAACCATTTTCTAGAAGGGTCGAGAGCTCTCACCTCTCCCCATCAGTCCCACAATGCAAAAAAACAACGCGTGAGTTAAACCTTGGTTGATCGTTAGGGCTTTAACCCTTTTACAGCTGGAAAGCATTATGAGTCCTTCACATGGTGTGTTTTACCTACCTCCACGTGGTTGTAATTTTAGTTACCCACTTTCTATAGTTTCAAAACTAATTTCTTTGTTTTCCCTTAATCATTTTTCTTGTCATCTTAGGTTCTTAGTTCGTCTAGGTTTACAATAATTCTTAAAAACTACGAGAACACCTACAATAATACAAGGTTAAAATTCATTATCTTGCAATAAGCTAAGTAAGACCTTTATCCTTGAACCCTCACTTCAAAATAGGGTTGTAGGAAGTAGGCTTAAAACAATTAAAACATGGTGAAGCCATCTCCATCGTAAAACAAAACACGGTTGTAACTTACGACAAGGTAGATGTGGAATACCAACATCAAAAGAAAGTAAATTCTCTTAAGACTTAGAAAATGTAATCTAGCTTAGTGTCGTATATGGAGTAAACAGTTTTCAATTTGTTAAGTTTTAGTTTACAGAATTTTCATTATAGGCCAATTCGTAGGTTGAAAATGGAATGTAAGATTTGCAATATTTTTCTTAAACGCTTTGCGAATGTAGTTTAGGTCTTAAAATGATCTAAACACCCTGGTAACAATTTTTTTTTGGGGGGGGGGATTTTTTTGGAGCTATTACAACAGGCATAAGTTAAATAACTTTGATGGAGGTGCTTATGTAACTTAAGCTCTAAATCAAGATCAAGCTCTGATACCAATGATCTAGGTCGTTCCCAAGTGCACATTGGGGGAAACAGTCGATTGAATGAGTCAAGCATTGTTATGGAATAATATTAGAAAAAGACCAAGTAAAGCAGGAAACACACTATATCGACAGAAAGTATGCGCACAAACAATATGCAATAATTTGAACCAAAGACTTCGTTTCAATGTAAGATGGATCAATATGACTGATTGAATTGATCAAGTGAATTTATTGATGTATACTACAATAGTGTACATGTTTATATAGAATGTTGATACGCTTGGGTGACTAACGGTTACGTTCAATTACAAAAGAAGTTATAACAGTTCAGCAGTTCAACCGTCGCAAATGATTGGAAGATAGAGAGATACTTTGTCAATGTTCGACAATTGTCTATGCCAACAATGCACGTGGAGATGCTCTATGCTGAGCGTGAAACCTATCGAGGTTATCAAATTCAGTTGTGTCAAAGTTCGGACTTTTCAAATCCGATGTTGAACCTGTTGAAGCAGTTGAAGTAGTCGAAGTGCTAGACTTTGTCGAAGTTCAACAACATGCCAAATGTTGGTTGGATAAACCTAATCTCTATGTTTGGTCTTATGTATAATATCACAAAATCTATTATTACATGCCAAATGTTTGTTGGATAAACCTAATCTCTATGTTTGGTCTTTTGTATAATATCACAAAATCTATTATTGCCTCATATGGTTTATTTAGATCCCAAATTTGTCTATATCTAATAATGATATTGATGGAAGTTGGATTCAATTTCATAAAAATTATTAAGTTAAGAAGATTGTTACTACTATAAAATATTAGCCTAACACATTAGCCTTTACATGAGGGTAAACCTAGATTGTTCCCATATCCTCGACCTTTACATGAGGGTAAACCTAGATTGTGCCCATATCCTCGACCATTGGGAAGGGATATGAGCCACCCCTATCAAGATTATTCCTCTAAGGGGGAGGTAAGAGTACACACTCTCTACCTCCTCCTCGAGTGACCTTCGCGGAAATTGATAGTCTAAATAATGGAATTTTGGTTGTACATTGTCATGATTAAGCCGTGTGTGATATTAAATTTAGATAATATCTTAATTAGCTAAAAGACAATGTTGATGGTTATAAGATGAATTTATTTATTATCAATTCTTAATGAATGTAGGATCATGGAATGTCAAGGGTCTCATCAAATCTGTATGCAAATTATAGTATGCAAAAATGTGAATTTATTTTAAAAATTGAATATATTTTGTTTATAAAAAATAAATTTATCCATTTACAATAGATTATGTTTGAATGGAAATGTAATGAATTCGAAAAACAAATGAAATAAACGAGAGAGTACCTTTACTAAAAGAATGAAATAAAGAAAAAGGTGCCATTACATAGTATAGGGTGTGTTCTTACTTTAACATAGTTTAATATTGATAATGCAATGAAGAAATATATAACGGCGTTATTTTAAGAAGTAAAAGATGTATTTATAAATAATGAAGAAATATATAACGGCATTATTTTAAGAAGTAATAGATGTATTTATAAATAATGTCAAAATTAAATAATATATAAATTCTAATTTTAATCTTTAACAAGTGCCATGATGTGGAAATGTTCCCGACGTAGCTACTTGTTGTTGAAATAAAAAGAATTACATAGTATAGGGTGTGTTGTTACTTTAACATAGTTTAATATTGATAATGCAATGAAAAAATATATAACGACATTATTTTAAGAAGTAATAGATGTATTTATAAATAATGCCAAAATTAAATAATATATAAATTCTAATTTTAATCCTTAACAAGTGCCACGATGTGGAAATGTCCACGACGTAGCTACTTGTTGCAATAAAAAGAATGTTGTACGAAGAAACACAAGAAGCTACTAGTTAATAGAGGAGCCTCTTATGTAAGGCAATGTGTAATTGTCTAGAAAGAAGGATCCGTAAATGCAATGTTCCAGATCGAACATTCAAGAGTGAAGAATGAGTTGAGTTAACAACTGTAGGTGCACCATTTTTTCTTTTAAATTCGCATTTATACATAGTTAGAGTTCCATATTGAATATCCCTAAAATAAGATCTCCACGAGATCTTATTTTATGAATAAGATATGAATTCCCTAATATAGTATAAATCTCGTGGAGATATGAACTCCCTATAAATACGATCCTTATGTTCGAATAAAGTAAGATGAATATGAATGTGCACTAGCGTGGAGAGCTCGTGAGATTACATAATTTCACTAATACTGTATCAACATTATAAGGTTGTTTTATATTCATGTTTTGGACTTTCAACCGTGATGAGGTCAAGCCATATATTTATCAGTTTATCAATATACCTTTACTCTTTTGCAATTTTCTAGTAGGAAGGATCCATAAATGCAATGTTGCAGATCGGACATTCAAGAATGAAGAATAAGTCGAGTTAACAACTGCTGGTGCACCATATTTTCTTTTCAATTCACATTTATAAATAGGTAGAATTCCATATTGAGTGTCCCTATAAATAAGATCTCCACGAGATCTTATTTTATGAATAATATATGAATTCCCTAAGATAATATAAATATCATGGAGATATGAACTCCCTATAAATAAGATCCTAATGTTAGAATAAAATAAGATGAATATGAATGTGCATTGGCGTGGAGATACCATGAGATTACACAATTGCACTAATACTGTATCAACATTATAAGATTGTTTTATATTCATGTTTTGGACTATCAATCATGATGAGATCAAACCATCTATTTATCATTTTATCAATGTACAGTTACGCTTATCCTTTTATCACTAGATTATTGATTAATCGACCATTTCATTATCTAACTCATGAAAAGGGGCGATATCATGCCTTACCATCATAACTTTGTCAGAATACCATGGATGATACTACGAAGAGGATTATTCCCATTCCAATCAATTATCACCAGTCCATTAGTTGAGGTAATGTGTCACCATTTATAGAATCTAATACACGGAAGGTCCTTATGGACGACAATCTCATCATTGTATGACTTCGACGAGAAATTACTATTTGACACTTGGTCGTTGTAAGTAAATCCTACTCTAAATTTCCATGAATAAAAGGTACATGCTATCAATACATCAAGCCACTGAAATCGCTACCATTCACCCAAAAAATGGCGCAACCATTTTTTTCAGAATCCCCGTATCACTGCCACATTGCTAAGAGGATAAAAGCACCGATAACAAGCTAATTTTTCACCTAGATTGTGGATAAATATGTAACCAAATCCTCAGTCATCACGAGATTATATTATTATTAAAATAAAAAACTAGAAAATGCAGGTTAATTTTAGAACTTCTGTAATATTTACCTATTCTACCTATTTATATATGCATTTAAAATTAGCAACTCCTAATGCTAGTTTTGTTGGAAAATCCCACGGGAAAAGTTTGGACATGGAAAGATATCCCAAATGGAGTCAACAAAAGGGAGACATACCAAGAAAAATATAAAAATAAATCTACCCATGAGCAGTTGCTCCCCATGCAAATGAAAAAATTAAAAAAAAATAACATCATCGGTTTTGATTAATTGAACATGAACATAGATGTTTTTTATAATAGGATGTATCCCAAACAAAAGACGACTTCCATGATGTACACCAAGATTCCAAAGCCATGGCGGTTTTTTTTGCATTTAGCAATGTGTGATTTTTTCATTACAGTTGTTGTGGGTTGCATGCCCAACTTTATATTAATTTCTACACTTGTTTCCATGTCATTTTCAACCTTTAAATAGTGATATTATAGTTTGTCGTATATTCTGGATTTGTTGTTTAAATGGCACATTTTTCATTGAATAATTACATTCAAGGTATTCCTTTATTCATAGATAATTATCACTTTATTTTGTGTACATTTTTCTAGTCCTTAAATTGTTTACTATTTTAATTTTGTGTACATTTATTTAGGGCAGTAATCTATAGGTATGAGGGTTACTACATGTTTGTTGCATCATGGTGTGACTGTTAAAGTCATCTAGGGATTCTCTTTGTAGTTAGAAAGCACAAACTCAGGTGCAAGGAAAGAGTACGTGATGACAACATATTATTTCCAATTATCTTGGAATTGGACTCAAGTGTTAAGAGAGTCTTATTTCAGAATCTCTAAACAAGAATAACAAAATTAATTATGTGCTTATATCTTTGCTAGCTACTTGGTTAAAAAAACATATGAATACAAACTTTGTTTGGTTTTATTCATGATTAGTTGGAATGGAATTATAAGGCTTGTTTCATATTACCCGTCAAAGGATTATCTACCCTTCATGAATTGTAGTCAAGGTTTTATTAATAGCTTGGATTTGCTAGCGTTTATTACCTTGTCAAATTGCACTAATAAATGTTATTAGTATGTGCATAGCATTTAAGTTATTTTTTAGGATATTAATGCATAGGTTGTTTTAGAATTAGTGAAAATTATAATATAAATGCAATGTTTGTAACTATGTAAAAGAGGTTTTTTTTTAAATGGGTGTTTTTTAATGATGAATTGACTTTCATTTTAGAAATTTATGAAACTTTCCATCATCAGAAAAATCGATTAAAATTTTTCAAAAATAATTAAAAACTTTAACTCATCTAAATTTATATAAAATAGGGAAATAAATGGTTTTTCATTTTAGCCCATGGTACGACATCAACATTGCATTACAATTTCGTAGCATGACTTTGGGATTGAAAATTAAACGTAAAATAAATCATGGCACCATTAAGAGATTCGACGAGGTTTAAAAAGAGAATAATATTCATTATGCAGAAGAGTAATAAATGCTGTGGCAGCAGTATTATGGATAGTTGGATCTCAACAGTTTGAGATCTAAAGGCCTACAAAGCTGCAGTAGCAGCATTTATTACTCTGTTGCAGGTAAAAGATTTTTTTTCATTTAAAAACCCCACTCAAAGTATAATACACAAGAAGCTTTTCCCAATAAAAATGTTGGGATATCATCTTTTCCAAGAAATCTAGATCCATCAATGGATGATTACCACAGATCCATCTACCGCAAGGTCTTCCCCCTTTATTTTGTTGGTTTTCACCTTCTTGCCTTCTTTTGTATGGCCTGAGATGGATAGTATGTCTGGGTAAGAGAGAATCACTCTCTCTCATTATTTTGAACTTACCTTCTACCTACTCAAGCCCAGGAGCCATGGTTATGTTAGGGCGCTATTGCATCAGTAAACGAAACGCTGGTCCCATGGAACACTGGGTACGAGGGGAAAGGATGGCATCTGTGGGGCTTGGCTTAAGGCTGATTCTGTTGAACTTGGTGATTAAGTTCTTCTGTTTGTGAAGGGAAAAAAGGTGGCAAGTACAATTGCAAAACACAGTCAAGGAAAAAAAATTATGTTTTAATTGCAGGTTTCACAATCAAAATAATTATCCACATGAAATAGAGGAGATATCAGGCAATTTTCATGTTGTACATCAATTCTCCTATTTCCAACTTTCTGTTTAAGTCCAACAATTTATTACGATCGCTAATACACATGGAAAATAAAAATTGAGAATTGTTCCACAAAAATACATGCAAGGGGATGCGTGTATTTGTCATGTTATTGAGTTGTTCCAGTTTTAATTGCTCGAGAAAACTTTGTTGCCAACAGTAATTATGAACAACTTGCACAATTAAACTCTCAAATTGAAACTAAACTTATAGGAATTCAAACGACCAATAAATCCACTCTCAAATACCTGCAAGATAATTTAATTTGGTTTTATGATCATTAAATCGATTGTATAAATTACATCCGTGCACTAGAAATTAACGACTACAATTAAAAATTCCAAGGATTAAATTCCTAGAAATCGTTTGAATTTATAAGATTGCATTGAGGATTACGACCATGTGGAACCTGCATATATTTTTGAATCAAAATCTTATGAAACACGTTGTAGAATGCACCACTCTCCTACATATAGTTTTGAATCAAAAACCCATGGAAAATCCCATGGAACAAGTTGTAGAATGCACCAGTCTACTTGTCTTATTGGAGAATAAAAGATTGATGTCTTATTGGAGAGTAAAAGATTGAAATTGCACATTTGGGTTTTAAGTCTATTGAAGAGTTAAAGATTTTAATTGTACTATTTGGATTTTAAGGGTTTGGTGACTAAGTCTGAGTGTTGCTGGTCTCGTAACCTAAGATGACATGAATATGGAGATCGACCTTTAAGCATTAGATAGCTCCTCCTTTCCTTACGCTAAATATTCAATTTTTTCAACTGGGCCATTTGTAAACGTATATAGAACATTAATATTGTATCTAATCAGCTCCTGCCGGCAAAGGAACTAGCTAAACTCAAAATGATTAATCCGTTGCTGTCATTACTTGCCCCTAGAATGTATGGGTGAAGTGGAGATCATATTATTTGTAAACTATTATAGCCAGGGCACAGATGCACTATCAATCGGGAAGGTTAAACTCAAAATGATTAATCCGCTACTGTCATTACTTGTCCATAGAATATATGGGTGAAGTCGAGATCATATTATTTGTAAACTGTTATAGCCACAAGATGCACTGTCAATCGGGAAGCTAAGTCCTGGGGTGATTTGTATTCATATTATCCCTTTCTCTTTGTATTTGGTTTACGTTCGAAATATATTCATGGTTGATGGTAGATAGTGTATCCGTAAGAGTTGTGCGAACTATGAACGCATCTCTCGCATGTGAGCATAAGCATAACGGGAAAGTAACCTTGAGAAAGTTGTTAAAGGCATAGAGTTGTCATGACTATTTTCCGGATTGCACAGAATTAGGGTTTGTTTTGAGTTTAAGGAGTGGAGTATTTTTTGTATTACTTTGACGTGATTTATTAGATGATTTTCTGGCCACCTCAAAGTTGTCAAAGTGGTCTTAATGAGTTAATGAGTTCCTGCACTGTCATGATCTTAATAAATGCATAATGATCTTAACTCGGAACCACATCTTAGGGATGAGATATCTGTATAAACCAATCCCATTTAAAAATATAGTTAATAAAATAATATAAAAATAGACTTGAATAATTCCACCTTGATAAAAAACTATATTTCCTATATAAAAACATAATAAATAAAATAAATATGATATTGTTCAATTCATTTTATTTCAAGTGCAAATGAGGGCGTGTTGGTGCTAGGGTGTTCCACTCTTTCAAACCACCAAGCTATTCTTTGTCCTCTAGTTTAATCCATATGATAAGCAAAAGTAGGCATCAACTTCCAAGCTTATCAATTGTAAAATGTGAAGTTAGTACCTTGATCTACGTGTGATACTAATTGAGGTTTCATTTTCGTTAAAAGAGTTAATTCTATTATTGATTTATTAATTGGTATTATTAATTTATTGTACAGTATGAGTGGGCCTAATGGTTAAGAGCATGTGTTTCCTCTTAGGAGGTCACGGGTTCAAATCCAGAGGGGGGTAGTGTATGTACACCTATGTAGACTTTAGCAGTTAAATCGCTGCGCAGAGGGGGGTCCCTTGTCCCACAAACAAGGGGGTCTCATACACCAATTTGGTGTCTCGCTTCGCGGTGACCTTAAAAATAGATTATTATTATTATTATTATTATTATTAATTGGAGGTCAATACTATTGTTGTACTTAACTATTGATACAAATTGGTATTATTAATTTATTAATTGGAGGTCAATACTATTGTTGTACTTAACTATTGTTGTATCAGTGACTATGTTTATTGAATATTTGTTTTTTTAACATTTTTAAGATGAAAACTTATATTATTATTAAATATTGAATTAATGGAATTATCTTGATTTTTTAAAATTAATGATTTTTTGGAAGATAAATTTTAGAAGAAAAAAAATGCATGATCATTTTGAATGCTTCTTTATTATGCAATTTCTTTGAGTCCAAGGATTCTAGATCATCTTTTGAAATTTTCTATAAATAAGTTTGGAGTTCTATGGAAAACACTATTAAGTGGCCATGGATGCATGGTTATATAGGGTTCAAGATTCAATGGGCCAAGACTCAATGTTATATAGAATGACTAAAAGCTATATTTAACGAGTAACTAGTATGCTAGAGTAACTAGTAATCTAGGTTTAGACATGGATTCAATCAGGGCTAATTTTAACCATCCAAGATTTCCCTATAAATATTTGCGAGTTTCTGATTTACAGAGTTGAGGAAAATTGAAAAAATGAATTAGTGAACCTGTGACCTTGTTGATTGAGTTTTATATTTGCACCATGGTTCTAATAGCAACCCATGTTTCCTTGTTGGGTTTTGACATGAGTGCATATCAATGGATATAAATAGGATTTTAATGAGCTTCATATGGGCCAACAATTCTATTATGAATGGATTATGTGAAGTAAATTACGGGCGCTCGCACGAAGTTGGTTCCACTTTTTGGTGCCACTTAGGAAATCAAAAACGCACTTCCGAAGTGTAAATCAAGAACGCATATGCGTTATTGA
>LPNX010553483.1:0-24079 GCA_001517045.1 Pseudotsuga menziesii
CACAACCAAATCGATGGTGGGGCTTTTGCCTTTAGCTCCTCACCACAATTAATTACATTATATACATCATGCAAACGGGGTCAAAACCGGGGTGTTACACTTATTATTATATGGCCTACTTTAGAGCTTTCATGTAGCATTTATGATGGATTCTATTTAGTTTTGAATATATCTAGGTGGTCAAACTGTCACATGCCCCAATTTTGCAAAAAACAATTTTATATTACTTAATTTTATTTGAGGACAATATGTTAAATTTTATGCGAAGTTGTAATTGATGACTCAGAAGAGTCAAGGATATTTAATGTAATTCTGAATATTTTAATTATAAATAAATAAAGGAGGAGACAACAACTTAGGAGAGCTATTAAAAGAGTGTTTACTAGTCAAATTGGTGGAGGAGACTTGGTGGAGAGCAAACTGACATGTGGCAGCATCCTCAAACGACTTCCAACTGTTACAGGTGGCAACCTCCCTACATTTGGGGTCATGATTCCCCAAGAAAGTGGAATTAGAGTAGGTGGCTCAATTAATGACAACTGACCCAAAAGACCTAGGCAATATTTATACAAGTTCCCATTGAAGAGAGCTAAGGCTGCTCATTCTAGAGAAGTGATCATTCATGTGAATGTACTTCAGAGAAATTCAATGGAAGGGAATTGTGGAAAGAGTTTGAGGGGATAATTGCCACAGTGATCTAGTGCAACTTTTAAGATGAAAGATCTTACTGGTGAGTGCAGGGTGTTTTACTGAGTCTTTGGACTAGTCTGCTGTTTGCATGCTCCACCAGTTCTCAGCCAAGAAGACCAGGAGCAGGCTTGGGGGTCCTGAGGAAGCATTGTTTGAGCGCTCTCCAGGAGATTGGTAGGGAGGAACAACCTCCTAACGCTGTTGTCGTCTATCCTAATCAGGTTCTACATTATTTTGTTTTACTATGTTAGACAGACAAATCTGATTCTGACTATTATATGAATGATAAATATCTAGTATGAATGATAAATATCTAGTTTGTATATGTTAGAATTTAGTAGTCCTTTTAGTTTATTGAGGGAATGAATTTGGAAAGTAATGTGTTAGAATGGAAATAATTCCTAGTCTGTGTTTTTCCACATCTGGAACTCCAGGTAGTACTCCAGCACAGGTAGAATGTTTAGTAAGATAAGAGAATGATTGAGTAGATAAGATTGTGTATTTACAAATAGTAGAGTAATTTATTTCATGTAAAAACATTATGGAGGTTAAACAGTGTTATGATATGTTTATACTTCTCTGTTTTCACTGAGTAACTGAATGAAATGCAACAGGATGATCACATTAGAGTTACATGGATTACATATAGTTAAGTAAGTAAACGACTACTAATTACATAGCTTATTTTCTAACAATATCAACTAAATCTAGGTCTAATATTTACTATAAACCAAATAGGGTTAAATTTAAAAGTACTTAGATTAAAAAGAGTAACCATAGTGACATGATTTATATTATATCATTTCAAAAACTCTGAGTAATTCCTACTTGACATTTTAGTAAATAAAAGCAATGAAAATATAATTAATAACTAGTATAAAACTAAATAATACCTATGTAGGAACTATTTATAAATATTAAACAAGCTTATACCTGTAATTGTGAAACTTCAGGGTCTAAACCCTAACCAAGTTTTTTAAATATTATAAATAAAACATCTAAGCTGCAAACCATTTACTTGGACAATTATTAAAATAAAATTTTAGTCTACTGTAAACTATTATAGTCCTTACTGAAAATGAATGTACATTTACACAACACATCTGTAATAATAATTTATCCAAATTAACAAGCAACAAAGCCTAATCATTAATACATTGAAGAACTCATATAGACACAGGTTTCATTTTTAGGAAAATCCTAGTTGTATAATCTGAACAAGTAAATAAATATTATAAATTATACACTACAACCTTATAGTCTTCTAATAACAATAAACTATTTATAAAAGATATTAGACCGTAATGATCTTCATTAACAGTCGAATAGGAAGAACCTAATGTACACAAAGTCAAGATATACAAGAATGAGATAGTGCTCAAATTAAAATCTTTTTTAAAGAAAAACCCAATGTATTACATTGACAGGCCGTAAGGCTACAAAACTTAACCAAAATACAACACCGAGCTCAGGGCCAGTGTACCTAGCATTGTGGCATAGGTTTTTTAAACTAAACTAACATTCAAATTATTAAAACCTACATTACCATATATCCTTTGTAAGTCAAGAAAAGAGAAATTACAAGTCACAGCATCGAATTCGGAGCCACCCTGCTATATGCAAGGGTTTAATAACAAAAAAAAAGTCTTAAAAACTGAAGACCGAATATCCCAAGTTTGGAAGAACCAAGGTTGAACTTCTTTCCAACTGAAACCATTTTTCCCCTAAGTCTGTACAAGAAGGAGTTTCCACATTGTAACCGTGGCTTACCCATAGGAATTGATGCCAATCCAAACGTGGAGAGGTTTCTTCCAAACGAAAAGGAGAACCATCACCTGCAAGTGGAAACCAAAATCTTGATTATAAACTGAGTTTATAACTGTAACTATAAATTTTAAAACTTATGACTTTTGTAATACAAATTTCTTTACCTGGAAGCGAAAGATTTGGAAGTCGAGGAGGATTTGAGCCCACACCACAAGCAGCACAACCCCATTCTCACGTCTGACAAAGGCGATAGGGCTCACAATACATCTACACTGACGACTGGAGCAGGGTTAAAAATTTGGCAATGGCCATGCAAGAAAATCGATACTACAAACCACTAACAGAGAACAACTATACGCACAGTAACGCATCACTGACAGAGAATAACTATATGCACATTAAATTATTTCATACAGAATGAAAACCAAGTGCTAGCTATGAGTCTTACAGCCCACACAGTAAAATGGAAACACCTCTCTACACATAGACAGCGGAGCTGGAGACGAGCACCAGCGAGCCCTCATGGCCGCAGTGAACCAGATAGTGTAGAGACCAAAACCCTCGATGAAGAATAAGGATGTTAGGGTTGCAAGGTAAGCTTATAAGTTATGCAAATGCATGGTGGTGGATGTTCCAGGTGCCCACTAATTTATTTAGTCCAAAATGGGTCGAACGATATAGTTTTCACTGCAATTGTCGGGACAACAAATTATTGTCAATAAATTGAATAATGACTATAATAATAATGTAATCTACAAAGTCAAAACATATCATTTCATTGATAAATCATAAAATCAATTTATGATAAAGAACGAGGTTTATATGGTATTGGTAAACCTTATATTATAAATCTTGGATTCCTCATTGGTAAAGAACCAAAACATATTTTGCAACTATATCTTTATTTATAAAGATCTTATAATCTTTTTTAGTAAAACATATTATGAAGAGATCAATAGTATAGTAAAAGTTGTTGAAAATCAGTTAGTTGTACTACTATTAACCATTTATTTTTATAACCATAAACGATGCATGTCTATGCTGTTAGAACTAGTTTATGCAAACACTAGTGGATAAGAAGCTAGTTTACAAATCAACAAGGTGTGTGTAAAAATAATTAGAAATTACACCCTAGCATAAATATTGCTTTTGAATATAGCCTATGGTACTAAGAGTAAGATAAACTTCTGGGAAGTATATGATCAATTGGGCTTCATAAGATACCAAAGCTTTGAGGTGAATCAAAACAAGATTTGATTAGACTTGGTAGTAAAGGACTGTAAAAATATTCAAGAATAAATCTAGTATCACTTATATGATAATGTAATTTTGTCACTTTACTTATGTCATGAATAAGTTTGGAGATAGAAATCACAACTTGACGACATTTGTGCAAATGATCATTATAGAGATAACACAATAATAAGCTCATAAATTTCCTCTACCAAAGCTAAATTAAAAGTAGAGATGAGGGCACGCTTGTTAGATTGTTATTATAAGGCTTAGTTTTATTTCTAGGCTGATCAGCAGAGTTTTAAATTTCAGAAATAATAACAGCAGTAAACTCGTATGTCAGTGAAGGATTTGTTTAAAAAATTGTGAGATCTATAAGTAACCTGGATAGTAGCTAGAAAGAAGAATTGGCTAATGAAAAACATTGAGAATGGCAAGGTTATTGGTCTTTACAACATGAATTTAAAATACTATCATAGCTGCAAAACAAGTAATAGAAATATTACTTTACCTTGTAGTATCCTTGAATGCTATTAAGCAAAATTTTACTTGAGCAGTATATATATTTATGCTAAAATAAGTATATCTGGATTAACACCTTAATAAACTCTTACTGGTTCAAAATTTACCTGTCAATCCTGTAAGATCCAGAATTCCAGATAAGTTAGCAATCGCTAAGTAAGCCCCAGTTAGAAAGTAACTTCTCACCTACTTGACAAAATCAAACCATCAGTGCAGCTAGAAACAACATAATGCAGATTATTTACATCACATATCAAAATTAAAATAGTATTAATTTATATGTGTTTAAGTTAATGGTTACTTTTTTTAACTATTTCATTTTTCCGTTAACCAGTAGCAGTTATCAAACTGCGACTATAGATAGTTTATGTTCCATCAATTTTTTTTTAAATTATGTGAAAATTTGGGGTTTTGACATGTGGTATCAAAGTAGAAGGTTCAAACACTAGGCCTTGATGAAGCCCAACATGCTTTATATGAAACAATGAATCGAAATTATTTTGCTATTGTTATTTTCTTTTAATGTTATTCAACAGAGAAAATTGTTTTTGAAGTTTAACAACAGGTATGGAAAGGATGGAGGAATATACGGGAGAGTAATCTCCATTTACTGAACCAGAAAACTTACCAAGAGACCCTATACAAGAAGATATAACCACTAATTCCTCAGAACTTTTACAAACAGTAAAAGACTTAAAATATGAAATGGAATCTGTTAAACGAGAGAATGAAAGGATTCCGAGGGCTCAGGAGGAGCTGAATCAAATCCTAATAGAAATATTTCAAACTGAGGGTAGGGGTAAAAGAGATGAATTAGAAGATACAAGTCATCAACATAAATATAAATAGATTAAACAGACTAAAAATGAAAGCAACTCATCTTCAGAGGTGTTTGGTGATCAATGTAATTTTCATTCCAGTAGTGATAGTAATGATGACGACCGTTATACTAAAAAGAAAAAATATAAACCCTATGAGGAAATTTATGGGGAGTTTAAAAAGATCAAACCACCAACATTCAATGGAGAGACTGAGAAGGGGGAGGAAGCAAAATTCTGGTTATCTGGGATGAAGAAATACTTCTAGATTTATATCTATTCTAACCAATTAAAGGCTAGAATGGCTATCTACAATCTCTTAGGAAATGCTGATATTTGGTGGCAGGACTTGAAGAGAGTAAAGGGAATAAAAGAGAAGAATGTAAATTGGAGTACCTTCAAGAGGTACTTTAAAAATAAATTTATGTTTGAGCAGTACTATGAAGAGAGACTAAAAGAATTCTATGAGCTTAAATTAGGATCAATGACTATGAAAGATCTGAACAACAAATTTTTAAGTCTGCTTAGGTATGTACCATACCTTGTAGATGAAAAACCAAAGGTGCAGCGATTCCTGAGCTGTCTACCATATCATATTAAGGATAGGATTGAGTATGACAATTTAAAAACACTAGAAGAAGCTATGAGGAAAGCCAATTTATGTTTTGAACAGAATCGAAAGAAGGAGAGCATGGCCAACTGGAAGGCCAAGAAGAATAACAACCATTATGATCAAAAGAAGAAAGAATTTGTGCCCAATCGGAATTCTAAAAACAATAAGGCCAAAAATTTTCCTAACAAGAATTTCCAAGGGAATAAGAATAATTCACCAAGCAATCAGAATAATTCAAAGGGTAAAGAATTTGCTAATAACCATGGTAATTATATCAAGAACTTTGAACGCAAAGAACCTATAAAGTCCTGGGAGTGTAATGGCCCACATTATGCCTCAATCTATCCTAATTGAAAAAATATTGTTAGTAATATTCATACCATACAGGAGGAAATGAGTGTCAGAGATTTAGCGAGGACTATGCCCAGAATTAATGTAGCCTTGGAGAATCGACAAGCAGAATATCAAACATCCATGGTGGAAGTAGAATGTATGATAAATCAAACCCCTATAACTATTTTAATTGATCCAGGAGCTAGTCTCAGTTATATTTCACCTAAAATGGTAGAAAAATATAAGTTGCCTGTTGAAAAATTTAAAAATTCTTAGCTGGTTCAGTTAGCCACTGGTGCTAAAAGGAAGGTAACTTGTTTTGTAAAAGAATGTGCAGTAGTCATGGATCAATTTGAAACTATTGTAAAGCTTATGCAGTAACAATAATTGATGAGGAAAATCTGAATAAGACAGATAAATTAAAATTGGAAGACATACCAATCTTAAGAGAATATGTTGATGTATTTTCGGAAGAAATTATGGGACTACGTCCGAAAAGGGAACTAGATTTTACCATTGAGCTGATACCTGGTGTAGTACCCAGCTTAAAGGTCCCTTATCGAACGAACATATTAGAACTGATTGAAATAAAGTCTCAATTAAAAGAACTTATTGAAAAAAAGTATATCCGACCTAGTGTGTCTCCCTAGGGGGCACCTGTCATCTTCGTTAAGAAAAAGGACGGAACCATGTGAATTTACATAGATTACCGTCAGTTGAATAAGATGACTATTAAAAATAGATACCCACTACCTCACATAGATGATCTATTTGATCAACTACGTGGAGCCACGGTGTTCTCGAAAATTGATTTAAGGTCTAGATATCATCAAGTTAGGATTAAAGATGAAGACATCTTTAAAACAAATTTTAGAACTCGATATGGCCATTACGAGTTTGTCCTCATGCCATTCGGGCTTACTAATTCCCAAGTTGTTTTTATGTGCTTAATGAAAAACGTTATGCATAAGTATCTAGATAAGTTTGTGGTCGTGTTTATCGACGGCATATTAATCTATTCAAAAACTGAAGAAGAACATAAAGAACATTTAAAGATTGTTTTGCAAAAGTCATGAGATCATCAACTCTTTGCAAAGTTTAGTAAATGCGATTTCTTCAAAGATAAAATTCAGTACTTAGGTCATGTGGTGGCTAAGGAAGGGATTTCGATGGATCCCGAAAAGATAAAGGCGATCGAAGATTGGCTGGTTCCTAAGGATGTAACTGATGTTCGATCCTTCATGGGAATTACCAGTTATTACCGGAGGTTCATTGAAGGTTTTTCGAGAATTGCGAATCCGATAACTTCTTTGCAGAAAAAGGAAAGAAATTTGATTGGAACCAAAAATGCAAGGAAAGCTTTAAAAAGCTAAAATTTTGATTAACCAGCGCACCTATTTTAAGAATAACTGATCCAAATAAAGAATTTGTAGTGTGCACTGATGCCTGCAATGATGGTTTAGGTGATGTTCTAACTCAAGAAGGGCATTTTATTGCCTATGAGTCTAGGAAATTAAAAATTCATGAAAAGAATTATGCAACTTATGATTTGGAATTAGATGTTGTTATACATGCTCTAAAGATGTGGCGTCATCACCTAATTGGCAGAAAATTTATTTTAATGACTGATAATAAAGGATTAAAATATTTGTTAGATCAGCCTAATCTAAATGCCAGACAAGCTAGGTGGCTAGCTTTTCTAAGTGAGTATCATTTCGAAATTTAGCACATTAAAGGTAAAGAAAATAAATTTGCTGATGCATTAAGTAGGAATGCAAGACTGAACTTCACAGTAGTTATTAGCACTTAAACAACAAATTTGGATGAACAGCTTAAAGCAGGGATAGAACAAGATGAAATGTACCAAAACCTACAAACTAAAACAAAACAAAATCCAGCATAAAGCTTAAGTAAAGGGTACAGTTTGAATGCAGAATAATTTTTACTGTATAAAGACAGAATATATGTACCAAATGTACCTAAAGTTAAATTATTAATTTTGGATGAAATCCATAAAACTCCATACTCTGGTCATCCAGGTTATCAAAAGACAATAACCATGTTAAGAAAATAATATTTTTTTCCAAACATGAAGACTGAACTGGCAAAGTATATCGCTAGGTGTTTTGAATGTCAGCAAATGAAAACTGAACATCAACACCCAGCGATATTACTTCAACCGTTGCCCATTCCTAGCTATAAATGGGAGATAATTAGTCTCGATTTTGTTACTGGACTGCCTAGAAATCAGAATTTAAATGATTCTATCATGGTGGTGGTTGATAAATTAAGTAAAGCAACTCACTTTATACCTGTAAAAACTACGTATAAAACTGCAAACATAGCTGATATCTTTCTAAAGCAAATTTTTTGACTGCACGGAATACTGAAAGTTATCATTTCGGATAGAGATCCTAAATTTATAGGTAACTTTTGGAAATTTCTATTTAAAGGATTAAACACTATGCTAAATTTTAGTACTTCATTCCATCCTCAAACAGATGGACAAACTGAAAGAGTAAACCAAGTACTGGAGATTTATTAAGAATGTATGTGAAAGACCAGCCAGGTAAATGGGATGATTATTTGCATTTGGTAGAATTTGCTTATAATAATAATTATCAAGCATCAGCCAGATTTAGTCCCTTCAAAATATTGTATGGAAGGAAGTGTAATACTCCTATCTCTTGGAGTAATCCATTGGATAGATTAGTATTAGGTCCTGAACTATTAAATGAAATGGAAGAAATTGTTAAGCATGTACAAAGTAATCTAAAAATTGCATAGGATCAACAGAAAATTCAAGAAGACCTTAAAAGAACTCCAAAGGAGTTTCAGGTAGGTGAACATGTGTTCATCAAGGTGAGGTCGAAAAAGAGCTCCCTAAGATTGGGTAGTTGTACAAAACTAGAACCTCGTTACCGTGGTCCATTTGAAATACTATCTAGGATTGGACAAGTAGCTTATCAATTAGCATTACCACCAAATTTAAGAGTACATAATGTTTTTCACATTTTTGTATTAAATAAATATGTTCATGATGCTACTCATGTTGTTAACTTGAATGATGTACAAGTGGAACTAGAAGGAGATTTTCTGGTGGAACTGGACTGTACCTTGGGCGGAGGGAAATCACACTTCAGAATCGCACCATTGGTCAGGTGAAGGTGCAATGGAAGCACTTTAGTCTAGAGGAATCCACCTGGGAATTGGAAATCAATATGCGGGATGCATATCCAATTTTGTTCCAGGGGAATTCTGAGGATGAAGAATAAATAACATCGAGGACGATGTTATGCTCTAAGGGGGTGTGTATGTCACATGCCCCAATTTTGCAAAAAACAATTTTATATTACTTATTTTTATTTGAGGACAATATGTTAAATTTTATGCTAAGTTGTAATTGATGAATCAACAGAGTCAAGGATATTTAATGTAATTCTGAATATTTTAATTATAAATAAATAAAGGAGGAGACAACAGCTTAGGAGAGCTGTTAAGAGAGTGTTTACTAGTCAAATTGGTGGAGGAGACTGGGTGGAGAGCAAACTCACATGTGGCAGCATCCTCAAACCACTTCCAACTGTTGCAGGTGGCAACCTCCCTACATTTGGGGTCATGATTCCCCAAGAAAGTGGAATCATAGCAGGTGGCTCAATTAATGACAATTGACCCAAAAGACCTAGGCAATATTTATAAAATTTCCCATTGAAGAGAGTTGAGGCTGCTCATTCTAGAGAAGTGATCATTCAGGTGAATGTACTTCATAGAAATTCAATGGAAGGGAATTGTGGAAAGAGTTTGAGGGGATAACTGTTGAGTGATCTAGTGCAGCTTTTAAGCTAAAAGATCTTACTGTTGAGTGCATGGTGTTTTACTGAGTCTTTGGAATAGTCTACTGCTTGCATGCTCCACCAGTTCTCAGCCAAGAAGACCAGGAACAAGCTCGGGGGCCCTGAGGAAGCATTGTTTGAGTGCTCTCCAGGATATTGGTAGGGAGGAATGGCCTCCTAATGATGTTGTCATCTGTCCTAATCAGGTTCTACATTATTTTGTTTTACTGTGTTAGATAGACAAATCTGAGTCTGACTGTTATATGAATGATAAATATCCAGTTTGTAAATGTTAGAATTTAGTAGTCCTTTTAGTTTATTGAAGGAATGAATTTGGAAAGTAATGTGTTAGAATGGAAATAATTCCTAGTCTATGTTTTTCCACATGTGGAACTCCAGGTAGTACTCCAACACAGGTAGAATGTTTAGGAAGATAAGAGAATGACTGAGTAGATAAGATTGTGTATTTACAGATAGTAGAGTAATTTATTTCATGTAAAAATATTATGGAGGTTAAACAGTGTTATGGTATGTTTATACTTCTCTGTTTTCACTTAGTAACTGAATGAAATGCAGCAGGATGATCACATTAGAGTTACATGGATTACATATAGTTAAGTAAATAAACAACTACTAATTACATAGCTTATTTTCTAACAATATCAACTAAATCTAGGTCTAATATTTACTATAAACCAAATAGGGTTAAATTTAAAAGTACTTAGATTAAAAAGAGTAAACTGAGTTATAGGAGTTATGCTATATCATTTCAAAAAATCTGAGTAATTCCTACTTGACAGTTTAGTAAATAAAAGCAATGAAAATATAATTAATAACTAGTATAAAACTAAATAATACCTATGTAGGAACTATTTATAAATATTAAACAGGCTTATACCTGTAATTGTGAAACTTCAGGGTCGAAACCCTAACCAAGTTCTTTAAATATTATAAATAAAACATCTAAGCTGCAAACCATTTACTTGGATAATTATTAAAATAAACTTTTAGTCTACTGTAAACTGTTACAATCCTTACTGAAAACGAATGTACATTTACACAACACATCTGTAATAATAATTTATCCAAATTAAAAAGTAGCAGAACCTAATCATTAATACATTGAAGAACTCATATAGACAAGGGTTTCATTTTTAGGAAAACCCTAGTTGTATAATCTGAACAAGTAAATAAATATTATAAATTATACACTATGACCTTACAGTCTTATAATAACAATAAACTATTTACAAAAGATATTAGACAATAATGATCTTCATTAATAGTCGAATAGGAAGAACCTAATGTACATAGAGTCAAGATATACAAGAATGAGACAGAGCTCGAATTAAAATATTTTTTAAAGAAAAACCCAATGTATTACATTGACAGGTCGTAAGGCTACAAAACTTAACCAAAATACAACACCTAGCTTAAGGCCGGTGTACCCAGCATTGTGGCATAGGTTTTTAAAACTAAACTAACATTCAAATTATTAAAACCTACATTACTGTATATCCTTTATAAGTCAAGAAAAGAGAAATTACAGGTCACGACATCGAAGTCGGAGCCACCCTGCTATATGCAAGGGTTTAATAATGAAAATCAAATCTTAAAAACTGAACACCGAATATCCCAAGTCTAGAAGAACCAAGGTCGAACTTCTTTCCAACTGAAACCGTTTTTCCCCTAAGTCTGTACAAGCAGGAGTTGCCACATTGTAACCGGGGCTTACCCATAGGAATTGATGCCAATCCAAACGTGGAGAGGTTTCTTCCAAACAAAAAGGTGAACCATCACCTACAAGTGGAAACCAAAATGTTGATTAGAAACTGAGTTTATAACTGTAACTGTAAATTTTAAAGCTTATGACTTTTGTAATACAAATTTCTTTGCCTGGAAGTGAAAGATTTGGAAGCCGGGGAGGATTTGATCCCACACCATGAGCAGCACAACCTAGTGCTCACGAGTGACAAAGGCGACAGGGCTCACAATACATCTACACCAACAATTGGAGCAGGGTTAAAACTTTGGCAATGGCCATGCAAGAAAATCGATACTACAAACCACTAACAGAGAACAACTATACGCATAGTAACGCACCACTGACAGAGAACAAATATATGCACAACAAATTATTGCATATAGAAGGAAAACCAAGTGCGAGTTGTGAGTCTTGCAACCCACACATTAAAATGGCAACACCTCTCTACACACAGACAATGGAGTTGGAGACGAGCACCAATGAGCCCTCATGGCCGCAGTGAACCAAACAGTGTAGAGACCAAAAACCTCGACGAAGAATAAGGACGTTAGGGTTGCAAGGTAAGCTTATAAGTTATGCAAATGCACGGTGGTGGATGTTCCACGTACCCACTAATATATTTAGTCCAAATGGGTCGAACGATATAGTTGTCACTGCTATTGTCGGGACAACAAATTATTGTCAATAATTTGAACAATGACTATAATAATAATGTAATCTACAAAGTCAAAACGTATCATTTCATTGATAAATCATAAAATCAAGTTATGGTAAAGAATGAGGTTTATATGGTATTGGTAAACCTTATATTATAAATCTTGGATTCCTCGTTGGTAAAGAACCAAAACATATTTTGCAACTATATCTTTGTTTATAAAGATTTTATTATCCTTTTTAGTAAAACATATTATGAAGAGATCAATAGTATAGTAAAAGTTGTTGAAAATGAGTTAATAGTACTACTATTGACCATTTCTTTTTATAACCATAAACGATGCATGCCTATGCTGTTAGAAATAGTTTATGCAAACACTAGTGGATAAGAAACTAGTTTACAAATCAACAAGGTGTGTGTAAACATAATTAGAAATTACACCCTAGCATAACTCTTACTTTTGAATGTAGCCTATGGTACTAAGAGTAAGATAAACTTCTGGGAAGTATATGATCAATTGGTCTTCATAAGATACCAAAGCTCTGAGGTGAATCAAAACAAGATTTGATTAGACTTGGTAGTAAAGGACTGTAAAACTATTCAAGAATAAATCTAGTATCACTTATATGATAATGTAATTTTGTCACTTTACTTATGTCATGAAGAAGTTTGGAGATAGAAATCACAACTTGACGACATTTATGCAAATGATCGTTATAGAGATAACACAATAATAAGCTCATAAATTTCCTCTACCAAAGCTAAATTAAAAGTAGAGCTGAGGGTACGTTTGTAAGCTTGTTATTATAAGGCTTAGTTTTATTTCTAGGCTGATAAGCAGAGTTTTAAATTTTAGAAATAATAACAGCAGTAAACTCGTATGTCAATGAAGGAGTTGTTTACAAAATTGTGAGATCTATAAGTAACCTGGCTAGTAGCTAGAAAGAAGAACTGGCTAATGAAAAACATTGAGAATGGTAAGGTTATTGGTCTTTACAACATGAATTTAAAATACTATCACAGCTGCAAAACAAGTAAAAGAAATATTACTTTACCTTGTAGTATCCTTGAATGGTATTAAGCAAACTTTTACTCTAGCAGTATATATATTTATGCTAAAAGAAGTATATCTGGATTAACGCCTTAATAAACTTTTACTGGTTCAAAATTTACCTGTCAAGCCTGTAAGATCTAGAATTCCAGATAAGTTAGCAATCGCTAAGTAAGCCCCAGTTAGAAAGTAACTTCTCACCTACTTGCCAAAATCAAACCATCAGTGTAGCTAGAAACAACTGAATGCAGATTATTTACATCACATATCAAAATTAAAATAGTATTAATTTATGTGTTTAAATAAATGGTTAATTTTGTTAATTGTTTCATTTTTTCGTTAGCTGTTAGCAGTTATCAAACTGCGACTATAGACGGTTTATGTTACATCAAAAATTTTAAATTTTGTGAAAATTTGGGGTTTTGACACAAACACTATATTTAGGGTTTATGCATGTTAGTTGGACCTTTTCTCTTGGATGTTATCTTGTGAACATGAGAGCTCCTTTAATTGCATTTTATCCTTCATTCACGGAACCTAATTGATGGATATAGGAACATGTGACATCAACCACGATCTTTATGATTGTTGACTTAGTAGTTGGAGGTTTTTTGTTTGTTTACTCCTCCCTAGCATAGATCCAATTTTTTGGTATATCTAATACTATTGTATTATAGAGGAATATATATATATATATATAAGAGTGTCTTCCTCATTTATGTTCATGTTTGTAATAGGGAAAAAATCCCATTGGTCTTAATGAAATATCATTTGGCTATCATGGATGGTTGATGTTAGCACTCCGATGAAGGCCTTTCATATTTCTCATGTTTAGTTGGTTGATGGATATTCAATTTGTCAATGGCATTGAGGTAATAAAGGAGTAGGCTCTATATATTTTATGTGGTTGTTATCAGTTGAAAGTGAAGTTGAGGTGCACATTTTTTCTCTATTTTATTTGTTTTCTAATGCCTTCCATGATACCATTCCTCAAGTCCATTTGAAATTATTTTCTCTATAACTTTCCCTCTGTTTGATTTTTTAAATCATCCTAGTCATTAGAGAGCATATAGGTTTGTGTACTACAACCCTATCCATTTCTAGTATTTATAAATAAAGTCTCATGCTATCCTTGGTTGACCCCATTTTCCCATTGGATAGAACATTGGTCTCTAATCCCTTCATCAATGTTATATTTTCATTTGAAAAATCAATATGTTTTGCTAGAGTTATTCTTAATAAATTTCATATTGTGCTCCATTGTTTAAATTTAATAATCCTATCCTAGGGACTCCCCCTTTTCTTAAGAAGATCTAGCATAAAGAGAAAAAATGGGATATGTGTGTTGATATTGGCCTTCGTGTTAGTTTTCCATAAGCTATAATTGATTTTATGGATTTAACTTCAAGATGATAGTTTGTGTGGTGACATCTCCTTCTCAGGAGGAAGAATCCAAAGGAGGGTTCACAACTACCTCCAATGTTGACTAGGACCAATGTTAGCTTGTTCTTGCCCCTTGATTATTGTCACTTGAGGGGCTTGAAAATTCAACACATTAAATGAGTTGGTGTGCTTGATCCCTAAAGAGTCTTAGGCATGTCTCCAAGCCTAATAGATGTAATACAACTTTGTTTTTTTTGTTTAGTAGATGGATTTTGCTTGATTTTTGTTCCCATATTGTTCTCTAAGAAAACCCTAGCTCTTTGAGTTTTTCATGTTACTGAGCAAAAAACTAGTTCTTGAAATTGTCGAGTAAAAAAAAATCCATTCCATGGACTAATGAGAAACGGGTGTCCCCAAGTGTAATTTGATGTCACGAGTCCAACTAAATCATCAATCTAATTATCGATTATTAGTTTATTGTGAGTTTCAACTTGCTTCCTAAATTCAGTAAGGGACACTTGGAAAATTTATATAAGGGGCATAAAAACCAATCCAAGAAGAATAATTAGGTGATGTAAACTCTTTAAATTTTGTTTGGGAAAAGATGGAATGACCATGATCTGTTGACAAAGTTTTCAAAAAATTACCCTATAATACAAATTTTTTATTGCATATTACTTAGCAAAACCTTTGTTCTAGAAATAATTAGATTAAAAAGTCCATGGACTCATAGGAGAGGGGTGTCCCTAGGTGTAATCTAATTTCATGAGTACGTCAAAATTGATAGTTCATCAATCTAAATCATGGTTATTAGTTTATAATGAGTTATAACTTTCTTCCTAAATTCATTCAAGGACACTTGACGAATATATACCAAGGGCATAAAAACCAACTTGAGTAGTAGAATTGAGTTGCATAACTGGTGGGGATAAAGGTATCAATAGTAATATTTTTTCTCTAACCTTAACTTTAATTGTTAATATAAGGAGTTGTACCAACTTGAGAGGGTTCGAAAAAGTATATGCATCTACAAAAGTAAAAGTAGTCTAGTAGTATATGAAAGCTTAAGATGATAATAGAAAATAGTGTAAATTATTCAATCACAAAACATTCTATTTAAAGAAGAAATAACTTATATCGATAGAGTGCAGAAATGAAGGATCTAAATATTCAATTTAGCATTTGTTTCTTTATCGTTATGAAAGCAGTGAATTTGGACTAGCTTTCCCATTCTTAGCTAAAGAGATAAGACGAGAAACTTCCTAGTTGTGGCTCAAGTATGTAAGATGTGAGAAACAAACTAACTTCCAAGTCCATGCAAATGCCTGAGATGCAAAGGGTGAGTGATAATTGAACTAAATAATAGATAAAAGCATGTAAACCCAAAAATGCTAAGTAAACATAAGCACTAAATATCAATAACATAAGCATTAAATATCAACAACATAAGCAAGGCATGAATGTGCATAATGAGTAAAACAAAGTTCCTACAACAAAAATCACAAAACATGTAGAACTCCTATAGAAAGTAGTAAACCTCTAAAATGTTGCACAAAATAATTAACTAAATTAAATATAATCTAAGAACATAAGATATTTATATCACATTTGGGCAGTCCCTCCCCAAGATCGCTATAGGAGCTGAGTAGCTACTCAGCCAAGTGTGATAAAAGATGTTCCTTTCATTTATTCAAATAATTGGAAGTACAGGATAAATAGTCAAAATTTAACACTTGATGGAAAGTTTATCAAAACAATAAAATCATATAAGTGGAAACCCTTGGGCATCCTCGCTCTATTCTCTTTATACAAAAATAAGTAAAAATGATTCCTTGACAACACTTGGTCACTTTAATCAAAATTGAGTCTTTTCTAGGACCGTGCACCATCTAACTGCGGTGCTATCTTGAGATTGTATCGCATATTCTTTCATCCCCGGTGACACCTACTAGAGGGGTATCTAGATATATGTTTTGAAACCCCATCCCCCGTTCTATTGTGGAAATCCATCTGTTGTCTCTATTGTGTAGGAACATAATTATTTATTCAAATGGTGACACACTAAGGTCAAAGCATTATCATTCTTGTTGAGTCATCAAATAAGGAAGTTAAAAAAGTTAAATGAATAATTTAAGTAAATCATCAATACTAACTACATGTCAATGCAAAAAGAAATGATTGTATCACGAATGAAACTTCTTTCAAAATATTTCCGACTCTTAACCTTTGTGAACCATGACATGTATAGTGTAATTCTCACCATTTTGGCATCCTATCACATCCCCCACACTTAAGGTATTGCATATCCTTGTGTAATCAAATAGGGAGATTTGTTATTCCTTGTTGTGATTGGGCTGGCCCATTTGGTTCTATTTTAACATTCCAATCAACACATCTAGTCAACTCCCTTAGTTGATAGTATCCCTTGGACTTCTCTACTGCTCACCATGTTTTTTCTTCTGATATTTCATTCCATTCCTATAGATATGGGATGGTTAATAGTAGCGGTGGATTAAGATTAAGGAAAATCCACTCAAGATCCATGGCGTCTTCTATGGAGATGCACAACATAGATTTGAACAGATCCCTCGTAAGGTTAGAAAGGGCATGAATTTATACCACTTGCAATATAGGTTGAAGATCCTTCCACCCTGCTTGGATTTATTTGATGACTTGGCCTCTAATCCCCTCAATCACCTTCTTGAAGTGCTCTAATGCATTATCTTGATTCTCCTTCAAGATGGGGATGAGCTCATTGTCTGCGATCAATTCTTGATAACCTGAGATCACACCTTCAAGCTTGGCAGTAGCTGACCTCATCCATAAATGGTCGTGGATTTTCTTCCTTTGGTATTTGGCCATTTGAACAACTCTTTTATCCTCATTTAGTACCTAGGAACATTGTTCTTTGAGCTGCAAGTCCCTAGCGTAAGGATTGGGGGTCTATCTAAAAGGATTGGGCAAGATGTAATTGTGCATGTACAATTCATTGAACTTATCCTTTTTTCCCTCACCACTGTCTAGAGAAGCATCCACAAAATATTTTTGGGTTATGAGTTCATCACAGAGAATGTAATCCTTTGCATATAAATTGTAACCATCACTCCTTCAAAAACAATGAGACACTCAAGGAAGGCCTACATTCTATCAGCTCCTAGGATATTTCCTGAAATTTTGTTGCTATGTACTCCAAGAATCTTTTGGTCTTGAGTTCTAGGTCTTCCTGGTATAACTGCATTTCTCTACTTAACCTCCTATTGTAGATCTCCAACTTTCTTTTTCTCTTAGTGTACTACATTCTCATAATCTGGAGTTTCTCTTCCGTGAAATTTCCTTCATGTTCCGTCTTAGTGGAGGAGTCATGGTTGTCGATATCTTTCACTACGTGATGTGATTGGGAGACATGCTTCTAGTGAAGGATCTATTTTTCTTGCTCTTGAGATGGACTTATTGATTGCTAAATTCATTGTTCTTTTTCCTGTAGTAGTTCGGTGTTGGCTTCTTCTGATTTTTTTACCTCGGTTCTTTCTTTAGGAAGATCCTGCATTTCTATGACACGGAAATCTTGCATCACTTCCTCGTCTACTATTACTACAGATGCCTATGTTGGCCTCTCATTTTCTCCCCCTTTTCCTCTAGTTCTTATTTTAATTCTCCAAACCAGGTTTCATGTAGAGCTTGGAAACTGATCAGGGGTTGAGCCAATAGTGCCTAGCTGGATTAATACATATGCTAGCTCTTCAATAACGTCTATCGTGGCTCCTTATTTGTGGTCTCCTTCATCTGCACAACTTTCTTCTTTGATGTGTATATTGTTCTCCTTGGGGAGGTAGAGGATTAATCTAGGTCTATTTTTCTCTTCCTCTCAATCATAGTGGATCTGTTGGGAACCTCTTAGGGAAGCTATGGATACTTTTTGTATGCCTGAATCTCATCCTCCCATGGATAATTTTAGGGGTGAATTTTAGCCAAGTGGGCTATTTTTCCATGTTTTTCTCCCAAAAAAGATTCGCCATTTTGCATTTTTTAAAGCCCCGTTTCACCCAATTTTGATGGGGTACAATTTTTTCACCCTAAAAATCGCCAAATTATTATATAAATGATATAAAATCGTTGGAAATTAAAATATTTTTTGAAAAATATCGCTAATCATTTTATAGTTGGCGTTTTAAGAATTGGTAATATTCGCCAGCATTTATACACTTTTAAATAAGTATGGTTCCTTAAAATCATCCCTGCATCCTCCTTCAGAGGAAGGAATTCGTGACATTGGAGAGGTGCACAATGTGTTTGCAAGGTATCACACAATATTATCTTGATTAGGAAATGGCGTGCCAATGCATATGGCTTCCCAAATTGAACTCAGGTACTTATTGTTACTACAAATTTAAGGAAAACTCCCAGTATTATGCCATTAGAGATCCCTAATTGGTTATAGGAAATGAAAGTGGCTAGTATGAACCATACTAAACCTCATCACATGTGAGGTATGTGATGGTATTTTATTATAGTGAGGGTGATATCATCCCCTGGTTTTGAAAGTGACTCCCTTAAGATGCCATTCTTCATTTCCTCAAAAGTCTCATATGATTTAGAAAAAATCTTTGTATTGTTCTAAGAAAGCTTCCTTTCTTCTCTGTACCATCTCATCCCTTTTTGGGAGACCTCTTATTCTACTCATGGTATCTTCATTTAAGGTGATGTCAATCCCTTTCACCTTCGTAATATATTCTCAATCATTGATATGGTATATTGCTCAGGTTGAGAGCAAATTCACTAATGACCTCGTCACTATACTTGAAAAATATCATCCATCCAACCTCTTCACAACCTTCAAGCTTCCTTGAAAAAATTCATCAACCAAACCAATTTAAAGGCCTAAGCCACCTTGGGATTTTAGACCATAATTATGTATACAACATTTATATTAATTATATATAAATACTAATTTTTTTTTTCACCAAGTATAAATAGTATGACTTCAGTTACATCCAATGAACAAGAAAAACATTATTCTAGAAACTTAGAACGCATCTAGTGTATCCTTGTTTTTTCGCCCCATACATTGTGAATCGTGATTTATGGATTTTCATCTTCGTTGTTACGAACACCATGACTTGTGCCATAACACAACGGTAAGTTTTACATTTAAAATAAAACATATTAAATTATGAACTATATTTGTTGTCACACGATGCTTTTTATGCTTTTAAAAGGTAACATTAAATTATAAACCATATTTGTTTTCACATGATGCCCTTACGCTGAAGGGGAATATTTGATTATTTATAAAATAGAGGCGAGTCCATTGACTTAAAAAAAAGAAAAATAGAGGATTTTGATTTTTTTCGATTATGTATTTAAATCTATATTTTTTAAAGGTTAAAATCACGTATATAAAATGTATTGAATGGAATAAATGTTTTTGAAAAAGGTTAATTTAGTTTTATAATAAAATATAAATTCTAAAAGATTAATAACATTTATTTATATTTTAAAATTTAGAATGGATTAGTAAATATATTATTTCCATAATATAAGAGATTAGACAAATATACTTATCTTATTAATTTTATTATAATAGTTTTAAATTTGAAATACACAATTATATAAAAAATAATATAAACAATTATAAAAATAATAAATAATAAATAACTCATAGATGTTACATAAATAAAATATATAGATAATATAAAAAAATATGATATATAACTCATAACTCATCTATAAATAAAGTTTGTGAGAGGTCTCTTAACATAGTGGGACCTATTGACTCAGGGTCTATTGTTGAGGCCCCGGCCTAAGGAAGGGGTTATCAATAACCAGCTTACTATACATGCTTTAATGCAACGACACCTATCCAAAAAATTGTTGGATCTCAAATTGTTTGAGATTTAACGACCTACTGTCATCATCCTATTACATGCAGCAGAGTAATAAATGTTGCGGCGGCAGCATTGCGGACAATTAGATCTCGACTTGTTTGAGATCCAATGACCCACGATGCTACCGCCACAACATTTATTACTCTACTACATAATAAATATTGTTAGCCTTAAAGCATGCCCAATAAATCTTGAGTCAACGCTGAATGAAAAAATCAGCAATAAAGATTAGCTTAGAATAAACCCGACTTCTTGATTCCAAAAAAAAGGTTGAATATCAAAAACTACAATTTCCTATTAAAAAAATTAATGGTAAATATGGCATGGCATTGAAATTTGGCGAATGAACGATGGACAACGATGGCTAAAGCAATGGTTATTGCCGCCCTCGCCGATTTCTTAATTCACCATTACATTATGGCAAGGTTCATTTTGTATCCATATTTTTTTCAAACTTTCTCTTGCATTGAAATTGATTATGTTGTATTCTCTCTATTTAAACCACTGTATTTTGCAATTCAAATTGAGAAGAGTTGAATTGTTTAACACGATACTTGCAATTCTTTCATCTTCTTGATTATTATATGATGCTATAATGTAAACGTTAGAAAATATTCCTTTGGTCAATGTTACATTAGTTATTGGCGACTACGGTTAAGGAGGGCCATCTAAATTGTGAATCACTTTGTCTTTTAAAGTCTTTATGATTTTGTGATGAACGTATAGAGAAGTCTTTATGATTTTGTGATGAACGTATAGAGATAAGTGCATAGATTCACGGCGGCTGATTTAGACCTTTGTAATGAATGGAAATTTCTTTGGGATCGTTATACTCGGGCTCTGGAATATGGCAGAATTTTTTTATCAGTCCATCAAGATTCTCTTCTCTGGACTCATTTTAATTATGTTGGCTCCTTATCGGTTGCTAAAGGATATGATTGCATCTCTCAAAGTTGTTTTGATCCCCCAGATCCTTCGCTGGAATTCCTATGGCACCAACGTATTCCTCTGAAAATTATTTGTTTTACTTGGCTTATGGCAAGAGGACGTATATTAACGTGGGATCAACTTCAGAAAAAGGGCTTTCAGGGGCCAGGTAGATGGATCTTGTGTGAAAGTAATTCGGAAGATATTTCCCATTTCTTTTTATCTTGCCCTACCAGTGTGAGAATCTTAACTTACTTTGCTGCAAAATATGGTTTTGTCTTCCCCATCCACAATTCTGTTTCCTCTCTGCTGATTCAGTGGTATAGCTCCCATTTGCGCAAGGCTGCCTTTAGATATCTGCCTATTTTTATTTTTTGGAATATTTGGATCCTTCGTAATAAGTGCATCTTTGAAAATTGGAAACCTGCCATTCTAGCTTTAATTTCCAGAATAGAAGGTCTTTTAATCACTCACCCTGCTCCTACTAAATCCTTAAAAGTCCGAAAAATTAGTCCTAAACCTGTGTTGACCTTTCCCTGTGGTTATTTCGATGGGGCTGCAACAGATAATATTGGTGGATCTGGATTTGTTATCTATTTAAATGAGCATCACTATTTCTGTTTTTCCATTAGTAGTGGTCATGGTACAAATACTAGAGCTGAATTATTGGCTTCTTGGGCTGTTCTTCGAGTTAGCCAGATGATGGGTATCCCAATTCATTTGATTTTTGGAGATTCATTGGTTATAATTTCTTGGCTCAATCGATCGTCGGCACTTGATGTTCCTTCTCTGATACATTGGTGTAAAGATATAAGAAATATGCTTCATTTGGCCCCTCAGGTGCTCTTCAAGCACATTTTCCGTAAGCATAACTCATTGGAAGATGGACTCTCAAAGCAGGCCCTGAATTTGGATATGGGTCATGGTTTCTTCATTGAAAATTTGGATGGTATGGTCATAAATGATGGCCACTTTGTTCTTTTTTAGTAGATGGGTCTTTTTAGCCTTTTTGACCATCAGCATAATATGCATATTATTTTTTTTGTCATGGTTAGAGTCCTCTCTGCAAACAAGTCTTGCTCCGGATTTTTTGATTGTTGATCACCTTCGATTTTCTTTCAGCATTTTCTGACCTGTTAACTTGGGGATAATGAGTAAAGTTTGCTATGATCAGACTTTAGTACTTTCTGCCTTGGATGTAGCAGTATACTTGATTACATCTGCTATTTTTGTGATGCACTGACTGCTGATTCTGCTGATTGCTGAGTGCTCAGTCATTGATGCTATGTAAAAGATGTCTTTTGATTCTTTTGAATAACAAAGGCTGGTATTTTTTCTTCTGAAAAAAAAAAAGTGCATAGATTCATAAACCTATTTGGTTTATTATATTCAAGCATGAAATTTATGAAATAACTTTAATAGCTTCTTAAATCTACAAGCTATCCAATAAGTTAGAAAACAAGTTAGGCTTCAAGTAATAGGCATCAGTAGTCAAGTTGAACCTTACTTTCCTTTACAAGTATTCTCCTTCACACATGCAAGTCCTGAGTTTGAGGGGAAGATAAGTAGTAGTTTGGTAAGCATTTTACTACTAGAATCCCTTTCCTTGAAATTGATACTTAGTTATGACTACAATGTGATGCTTGATTATTGTAACCAAGCTTGTTTTCCTACACATGCTCTTTTCCATTTTGCAAATAATTTAGGCATCTTGAAAGTAGTGTCGAGCAAGTTGAATGATTGGTAATTAGGCATCTTGAAAGTAGTGTCGAGCAAGTTGAATGATTGGTAAGAAATGAAAAGCTAACAAACTTTAGTCAATATTATGAATTGGTAAGAAAAACAATAATTACTCTAGTTATGTGATGTGTAAAGGCTGCAATAGGATTGTACCTTTTCCCACACAAGACTCTGAATTGTCGTATGCTTTTTGTTAGTTTTTCATCACATTTAAGCTAGCATTATGATCTTAGGATCTTTTCACTGAGAGAATAACAAGCACAACAATAAAACACAAGCACATCACAAGAGACAAGAGACACAAAGAGTTTTCCTCGGGGAAACCATAAAGGAGAAAACCCCGCAACTTCCTCTAAGATAGAATCAACACCAAAACAGTAAGAGATCTCCCAAAACAGCAGTAGTCTTCTGTCTTCTGTCTAGTCCCAAAATTTCCTTCTCCAGTAGTGCGCCACACTTGGGAGAGCAAGTGATTTATTTCACAAGTGATAAATAAAGAGACTCTCACTCTCTATTTATATTCATCCGTTCACTTGAATTGCCTTTTCACACGTAGGCTCAACCTGATAATTACTACTCGAGGCTACACCTTAATTAGTGTATAATAACTCAAGTGCCCCAAAACTGTGGGGACTTACCTAATGACTTGATATGACTTGATTACATTATTAATCCTCCCGATCGAAACATCGGGGCATGACCACATGACTCAAATACATAATAGAGACATCCCGGAATAAACATCGAGTTACAATATATAAGAAACATAGAAGAATACATTCCGAAGTTACATATACATCAACACTCCCTCTTAACTAGGAAGGTATTCTTTCGACACAATTTTTAGCACTGGTCTTCTTCTCT
>LPNX010553483.1:27225-48521 GCA_001517045.1 Pseudotsuga menziesii
TGTGGATTATAAGGAGTTGACAACTCCCTCTTAATGCATAGATATTTGAATTCATTCGAAGTGAATTCTCCACCATTATCTGATCGAATGGTCTTGATCTTCTTTTAAGTATGGTCCTTGATGAAGGCTTTGAATTCCTTGAACTTGCTAAACACTTCATCTTTATTTTTCATAAAGCAAATCCATGTCTTTCTAGAAAAATCATCAATAAAAGAAACATAGTATGCATACCCGCTTAGTGAGTTTGATGACATTGGACCGCATACATCGGAGTGGATGATTTCTAGAATGCCTTTGGCTTTGCTTTTGCTTCTAGGAAATGTCTTCTTTGTATTTTTCCCTTTCGCACATCCTTTGCAAACTCCATCATGCTTTGTTTGGAATGCAATAGGTAGTGCTCTGTAGTGCACATGTGCAAGCCTTCTACGCCACAGCTCATTTGGCTCTACCGTATCATGGATCAAAGCTTGTTCTAGATGACCCTTCAATTTGTACAAGCCTCCTTCTTATTCTCAATCACTACTGCATCATCAATTTTCTTTCCTTTTGGCCACATGATGACTTGACCATCGATGAATGCAACCCACATTCCTTTTGCATCCAAGACTAAAATGGATAGAAGATTCTTCTTAAGTCCTGGAACAAACAATACTTCTTTCATTGTTAGAGACTTACCAGAGTCTAGCTTGTATGAAGATTCCCCACTACCTTTTATTGGATATTGGTAGTCATCTCCTAGTTTCACCTTGTGAGGTGATTCATGTCTGACAGTCTTACAAAGGATTCCTTGAATCCCGTCATATGTTTGGAAGCCCCACTATCTATAAGCTAATCATCATTTCCATGAGTAATGTTACCTGTGAGAGCTGATATCATAACATATTCATCCTCGCTTGAAGAATCTTCACTTTCATATATGGATCTCTTTCTGGATGGTTCATCATCCTCTGCAGCATGAGCATGATGTCTTCTTTGGCCTCGTCTCCCTCTGAAACTGGAACCTCTATACTCATGTAGGTGTCCAATCCAGTTTCTTCAGAGCGATCAAATAATTCTATGCTTGGAAGTTGTCAAATTCACCAAGCTTATCATCAAGCTATTGTGATAGATCATATTGAAATGAGAACCTCAAATGGAAATACAAAAGATTAGATCTTACCGATTTGAGGTGTCCGTCCTTGTCCCGGAGTTCGTTGATCTAGGGTTTGTCACAGAAAACCTAATTTTCAAAACTTGGAAAATTTCAGATCTGATTGGACAAACAGGTAGATCGCTTCAAATGGATCTGTCCAATGTACTCCTTTTCTGAAAACAGTGGAGGGAAGCTCCCGAAACAGGAAGCACTAATTTACTGATTTCTTCTGCAGAAATTCCTGTTACTGTTTCTGTGATATCTCCAAAATTACTTATCCTCTGTGTTTGAAATTTCGTACTGGGGTAACCTCGCATGTCCCTGATACAAAACCATAGGTTTCATCAGAATTGGTTTCACCATTTGAGATTTATGATCCTTTTCCCAAGGTGACCTGTTACAGGACTGTTCAGAACAGCGAAGTTGTACGGCATGCCATGTGTCACTGGTTCATCTTCTGAGTTTGATATTCAGAAAAATGAAAGTAAAGTCCGTGCCCTTTTGTGGAACATCTTCAATAATTCCATTTGGACCTCTGTAGCTCAAGATATTGCATATCTCCCCAGATGTCCTGTTTAGGGATGAATTCTGGAAGAGGCTGGAACCCTAACTTGGAGAGATCATATCTTCTGGAGTACAGCGAATCTGAGTCTGATTTTTGGACACAGGATTCATCAGGATTTGATATTCAGCCCCTACAATTTTCCGCTTCTGAGACTTTGCCAATATTGGAATATAGTGACTGTACCAAAACTTAGCATTTTTAGTATTTAGGGTTTCTCCTAGCTCAGGGTCAAACTAGGGTTTGACTTTCCTGGAGTTTCACCCAACCAAATTTCTTGATCCAGTTCTCTAAACTTTAGTTTTGATGAGTATAATAACCCTATGCTGGTCTCACTCAAAAATTCCTCTTCTGTAGAAAGCCCTAATTTCCACATCGAAACTGAAAATGGTTGAGATTGAATTCCGTATCGACAGAAAGATGCACCCTTCAATGGGGAGTCATATTATCATACTTTTGCTGAAAATCTGTGGAGGACGATCCACAAAATAGGAAGCCTTAGTTCCTGTAGCTGCACAATGTCTTCTTCTCAGGTTAGCTTTGATACCATGTTAGTTTTTCATCACATTTAAGCTAGCATTATGATCTTGGGATCTTTTCACTGAGAGAATAACAAGCACAGCAATAAAACACAAGCACATCACAAGAGACAAGAGACACAAAGAGTTTTCCTCAGGGAAACCATAAAGGGGAAAACCCCGCAACTTCCTCTAAGATAGAATCAACACCAAAACAGTAAGAGATCTCCCAAAACAACAGTAGTCTTCTGTCTTCTGTCTAGTCCCAAAATTTCCTTCTCCAGTAGTGCGCCACACTTGGGAGAGCAAGTGATGTATTTCACAAGTGATAAATAGAGAGACTCTCACTCTCTATTTATATTCACCCGTTCACTTGAATTTCCTTTTCACATGTAGGCTCAACCTGATAATTACTACTCGAGCCTACACCTTAATTAGTGTATAATAACTCAAGTGCCCCGAAACTGTGGGGGCTTACCTAATGACTTGATTACATTATTAATCCTCCCGATCGGAACATCGGGGCATGACTACATGACTCAAATACATAATAGAGACATCCCGGAATAAACATCGGGTTACAATATATAAGATACATAGAAGAATACATTCCGAAGTTACATATACATCAACACTTTTGTAGTCAAAGAAAGAAGTGAGGAAGAGAATAATGTTTATGAAAGAATAAACGTATTAGGGAAGGCATTTAAGCATCACATACATGAAGAATTAGAGTGAGGTTCTTTGAATCGAGATGTTGTATAATTGAGTTATTTATTTTATTTACATCTTATTAGTTAGTTTTTATAAATTCATATAAATGAAAACTAGGAATAACTACACATTCCATTAACCCTAAAATCTAAGTTGTACCAATCTTATTTACTTACATTCTACATCATTCTTTGTGCAAATTGGCATCGACATGGTTTTCTATAAAAATCCCTTGTAATTTAAATCAAAATCATATAACTTGTAGATAATCTCACTTGTTGTTATCAACCCAAATGGCACTTCTCCGTCTGAGTGCCGACACTTCATATGTTGGTACACAAAAGGACACTTTTGGATTGAAGGTTTCCTAAACACTATAGATGGGCATGCCATGAGATGCATTTACTCTCCAACCAGCTTGCCATTTTACTTTTCTATGTCTGGATTGACAAATGCAACTATGTCCATTGAAACTCATGTACATACATGACTATCTTCTTTGACAACTCGCGTACTGTACACGACTATGCTCATTGCAACCCGCGTACAGATCTGTACGCAGGTTTCCCTTAAAGAAACTCACATGTCATACGTGGGTTGCCAGTATCAATAGTCACGTACACATCCATTCGACATTAAAAATAATAAAACACGATTAATGGATATTTGTTGAGACTTAATCATTAACCAACTCAACTGTCTCAACCTCCTCAACCTTCGAAACTGCTCTATTTCCCAAAGTATAAATAGAGCCCCTGGGGAGGGCATTGATAGAATCAATCTTGGAGAGAAAAGTTATGCTGGTGGTATATCTTTAGAAGTCTTTGGAGCAGCAGAACTTAGAGTCCTTTGGTTGCAGAGGATTCCTTGTCTCAGGCGTTGGGTTGTACACTTATCTCATTCACTATTGTTAATAAAGAGAATTCTTCTTCCAACTTTGTGTTGAGTCTCTTTCATGTATCATGTTTGATGAATATTTTTATTAAGCACTCTATATATTGTTCATCTAACCTGTCATATATACATGTATAATATTGTACTTGGAGAATTTTCTCTTTGGAGGTGAAGGAGGTGCATCCCTAAAAGCTTTTGGAAAGAAGCAGAGCGGGAGAAGAAAAAGCTTGGATCAACCATCGCTAATCGGGTGAGTCCAACATATGTTCCTATTTCCTTTATGTACTTTAAAGCTGATTGTTTGCAAGTTTTAGAAGTACGTTGGTAACCCCAGACCCTAGACTACAAGGGTGTTTATTCCTAAACAACAGAACTGGCGACTCCGCTGGGGAGCCTAGACTACTGTGGGTTATTTCTGTAGATCAGTGACCAGTCTTTTACTTGATTTTATGTGTGGTGTCTTGTCTTGGTTCATGCTTAGAGTGGTGTCTGAAGACCTTGAAATTTTTTCTTTTTATTAGAAAATTTTATACTTGTATGCGGGTTTCTCTTACACATAGTCGCGTACAGAGGCCTGCGTACATAGGTTTCTCTCTAGGATAGTCACATATAGTACGCGGGTTTCCCTTGTGCATAGTCGCATACAAGTCTGAGCTTTAAAATTTTTGGGTTAGGGTTTGCTTGTCCCTGTCCCTCTTTAAATTTTGTTTGCTGGTTGGCCTTCTTTATAGACATTTCATTGTGAGTTTGATGACCTTGTTAGCCATACCTTGTGCTTTCTTGTAAAGCCCTTGAGTCCTTATTTGTTTGGATTGTCTTTCCATTAGCAACCTGAAGTGGATTTTCCTGTTGGGTTATAGGTTCAAGTGTTGGTTGTCGGAATCAGTGATTAGGGTTCTAGGCACTGTATATCCCATTCTATTTTTGGATAGTATTTGGTTTGCCACTTGCCTTTGTGTGATCTCAATGATTTCCTTTCATTGTGTCTGCCCAAGCTAGGGTTCCAAGTCTTCCTTATGTGGTTGATTTTTGGTCTTACTAATCTATTTACTTCACTTTGCTTACTTTATACAATTAGTTTAATTCAAGCATACTCAAGTTTTGTGCATTTAGGTGCATAGTAGTCTTTGAGCATTTTAAAAAGTGAAAAGAAAACATTTAGAAGATTTTGCATAAAGTAGTTTTATTTTCAGTTTTTAGATTATAATCTCAAAAAACTACAAAAAATATAGTCTTAGTGTTCTCTTTATTGTTGCATTTTCATCAATTTACATTTACAAAGAAAAAGAAAGCTTGTTTTTTTAGTGATAATTTGCTTTGGAAGTATACACCTTTGCTTTTTATATTTCTTATCGAGTAAAAAGCATCATAGTATTTCACTCCACTTGCCTTCTGAGTAAAAATAGCCCTTAAAATGAACGCAATAATTACAATTTATTAGTAATTTTTAATTTTTAGGGCCATACACCTACTAGCTTAGGCTAGACTTGTGGGATAGGAAGTTTAAACTTTCCATAAGTATTTAAATTCAGACATAGTGGGCCAATCGATAAGTAAATCCTTCTCTTTATTGATAGTATTTGGGAAGCTCCTCTCAAACGGGAGTCAAGCATGAGGCCGCGTGGAGGCATTGGACTGAAGAGATAACCCTCTGATTCCTTGTCAAAATGTAAATCATGTTTTTTACGCATATGGGGATTCTGTCCTAGACAGAGTTTCTGGCTTAGCTACCCCACCCATGTGTATGAATCGGGCTTGCGACTGTCCCCCCAGACTGTTGGTATAGTTAAGGTAGCCTCTAGTCTCTTGACATCTAGGGTTCATACATAGGTAAACTGGAAGGCTATTTCTGGTTCACCTGGGACCGGCTTGGAAGGTAACCCTTGTTGAAAATGTAGGAGGAAGGTGGGTGATTCCTCCTCTTGTGCCTAAGAACCCCTTCAAGGATGCCAAGTAACTGTTTCTTAGCTTTCTTTGGGAAAGTATATATTTTACCCTTGCTGACTGTTGAGACTTTAGGAATTTTCGTAGTGATTGCTCTGTGGTTTGTTTGTGTTTAGCCGACATTAGGGTCTGAATTGTCAAATTTACAATTGTGGAGGACCAACCTATTAGAAGGTCATGAAGGTTGCAAAACCTTCCTCCTCTCATGACATTGGAACCTCCACCTCCACCTCAAAGGCAGAGATTGGACATAGACGGTTCATTTGAACTGATAGGAGTAAATGAAGTTCCGGGTGAACCAGAACTTAGGGCAAACCATTTTGATTTTAACAAAGTTGAGATAGAAGACTTGCAGGCTCACAAGTTTGCAAGAAATTTTAATACACCCTTGATTGACTTAAACGATCTTGTGATCGTCCAGGTTCATCCTTTTGATCCACCCATTTTTGGTGTCCCTATGGGAAGGATAATGTCTACCGTAGGAGAAATCTCTTTTGTTTTCACCTCAGCCACTTCGGCTGAAGGGGTACTACCTCCCCCGGCAAGTGCCCCTAGATCTAGTATACCTACTACACCCTTAACTCCAGCGAGCCGAGTGGTTCAACCATCGGTTCCCACAAGCCTAGCAGGTGCTTCTAGTGGCATGGTTACTAGGATTACTAGTATACCTACTATTCCTTCCTCCTTCACACACACTGCCCAGAGTGGTTTGGTAGGATCCTTGGCTTTTGTCCAAGGATTTTCTTGGAATGGGGGGCATATTCCCCCATCCACTCCATAGGTAGGCCCATCACCCTCTTATGTAAGAGTGCAGTTTCGAAACACTAACCCTTATGGGCAAGGTTTTAAAACTTCGATCTCGGCCCTGTTCATGAGCTCTCCCTTTTCATTGTTTAGCAAAGGGATACTTGCTCCTATTTTTCAAACCCCAGTTTCAACTAGGACAATCAGAACCTCTTATACTACACCTCCCACCCATAATCCTGTGGCTTATGGATGGAATCTGTTCCAAAGTAACCCATCCACTTCGCAATCAGCGACAGGGGGAAACCCCACCTTCACTTATGGAAATTTGGTGTCAAGTCCCTCTAATCCCCATGCTGGCACTTTTAGTGCTACGGTTCGACCTAAGCTTCCGTTTCTAGCAACATTAAACTTTCCATATTTGTCTAAATTGATGAATGACCCAGTGATGCATGATCCCTCCTGGCCACCTGTCCCCACCAAATTGCCCTCGGACATCCCAAAATTCGAAGGCAAAGTTGGTGAAAATCCTGGGGCTCATGCCACCACTTTTCATTTATGGTGTTCTTCTAATTCATTGAATGAAGATTCAGTTAGATTGAGGCTGTTCCAAAGAAACTTGACGAGTACTGCAGTAAAATGGTACATTGAGTTGCCCTCTGCTGCATTTAGTAGTTTTTGGGACTTTGCTAATGCATTCCTTAGCCACTTTTAGCTTCCGGTCCAATACGATTTCAGAATGGACTTGTTATCTACCTTCCGGTAGAACAAGGCTACCCACATCTCGAATCACATCCAAGAGTGGAGGAGGTGGAAGCGCCTTATTAAAGGCACTATTCCTCCTGTGTTTTTATTAGAATGGTTCCTTGAATCATTATTGCCTTATATATCTAAGGATGTATCTACTTCAAGAGTGACGAATGAGGAAGAAGCTATCCTTAGGGCCCAGCAATTGGATTTGATCTACTCTCAATTTGGGATCTTGTATGAGATAATCCCTGAGGCATCGAGGGAAACTCACGATGCAGAGAAGCCTAAGCCTGGACCCCATGCCGATGGTGTGGTTGGGTCCGTTAATTCTCCCACTATAGAATCTTTGGCCAAACAGCTTCATCAGCTGTCCGTTAAACATTCTATGGTGGAGGCAACAAAGGCTGCCCCCTCACCCCAAAATGAAAATGTTTTTGCACATACCTCTCAGAAGGGCAATCAACAGCCCGCTGGGAAGAAGAAGAGAGGAAAGAAAGGGGAGGAAAATCAGAACAAGCAGAAACCCACAAATAGTGTTGATGGGGGAAAGAAAGAAAAGAAAAAGGTGAAATTCCCATGTAACTTGTGCCATGAGGATCACCTCACCATCTTTGTCCCCTTATGGAACAAGCCCAGAAGCTGTTAAAAGCTCAACAATCGGCTGTCCTGAAGGATCCATTTCCCTAAGGGCATTATTCTGCTTCAGCTTCGAATGCAGCGGGGGGCACCCTAAATGCCCCTAACCCCAACTATATCAACATGGTTCGATATTCAACTTTGCTATAGACCAGGAATAAGAACTATGAGAAAGAGATCTCTGAGAAGGGTAAGTCTATAGGTGAAACTTCTAACCCTCTCACGATCGAGAAACCTGCTGAAATTTTTCCTGAGATACCGAAAGGTGTCTTTAAGAAGACCCTGGATAATCCTAATGCTGGGGTTGCATCCAACTACTCCATGGTTAAAGACTTAGCCCAGACACTTTGTGCAATGTCGGATTTAGAGGTGTTACAGAGTTGTCTCGCCCAGTGGGATGCACTCTTAGCAGCCTTAGGCAGTATGGACTCATCGAGTCTCATGGTGAAATTTCACTTGTCTGATGTCAAAATTATCCTACCTTACCATGTAGCCTTATCAATAGGTGTCATCCATGGTGGAAAGACCATTGGAAGGGCAGTTGTTGATGAGGGTGCTTCTACATGCGTTATGTCCTTGTCATGTTGGAAAGCTCTTGGATCCTTAGAGCTAGTCTCGTCAAACACTCTACTTACTGCTTTCGACGGAAGGTCATTCTGCCCACATGGTATCCTACTGGCTTTTGAAATTAAGCTGGCAGGGAAAGAGATGTCTATTGAGGTCGAGTTTATTAATGCACCTTTGGACTATAATTTGCTTTTGGGAAGAAGCTGGACTTATGCCATGTCTGCTGTTGCATCAACCGTCTTTCGGGTGGTAGTGTTTCCACACGAAGGGAAGTTGGTTACTATTGACTCGAAAAGGATGCATGGAGTCTAATGAAGTCCATTGTGCCATTGGTTGATTAGGTCAAACTTGCTGCACAGAGCTTAGGGGATGGAATGTATGCATCATTGATGGGCACATTCAATCTTCCAGCTCCTATTAATTATATAGGTTCTACTAGTGTGGGAAAGTCCATTGCTACGGTTATCAATAGGATTGATCCTTGGGTCCTCCCTACCCACCATGAACCTGAAGTGCCCCTATAGGCAGTGGAAGTGGCTTACCAAGATATCACCCAAACCACTATTGATCCCATTCTAGTCCCCCTCACAGTCTCAGAGGAATTGGAAGAAGCCTATCTGCCTGCTTGGGCAAAAAACTCTTTGCATTCTGCAGACTGCTTAGATATGGTTTTACCTTCTGATGAAGCCATTCTGGAAGCCATGTGCGGACGTGATAAGATTTGTGAAGATATTCATCATCAATCTTATTTTCTTCCAGAGCTAAACATGATAGAGAATCAAGAGTTTCATATGAGACTAGCAGATGATGTTGATATACCCATCAATCCCTTACCAAGGGAAGGAATGTTTGTTGAGGGGAATATGGTAAATATTTTTGCTACCATCCCTATAAACATCTCTGCAAATCCTGATGTCATGGAAAATATACACATCGACGCAAACTACTCTCCTGAGGAGATTGTGATCTATACATCCTTATTTAAGGAATTACGTGACGTTTTTGCCTGGTCATATGAGGAGATGCCAGGCATTGATCCATTTATAGTCGAGCATGAGATCTGAACATACCCTAACGCTAAACTTGTTCGGCAAAAGTTGAGACCTATTAACCCACGTAAAGTGGAGGGAGTGAAGGATGAAGTGGAAAAACTGTTGAAAGTCGGTTTTATTTATCCCATAGCTCTGACGGAATGGGTATCCAACCATGTTCATGTTGATAAGAAGCAAGGGACCATACGCGTCTGTACTAACTTTAGAGATTTGAACAAAGGCTATCCTAAGGACAACTATCCCACACCATTTATAGACCAAATTATTGATGCTTGTGCTGGAAGTGAAGTTTTTTCATTTATGGATGGCTTCTTCGGATATAATCAAATTCAAATAAAACCAGAAGACCAACATAAAAATGCTTTCATTTTTCCTTGGGGTGCCTTTGCGTATAAAAAAATTCCCTTTGGATCGAAAAATGCTGGGGCAACCTTTCAGCGGGCAATGAATTTTGCCTTCCATGATATCAAAGCCATTGTTGAACCTTACCTTGATGATTTTCCTGCACATTATCGTAAGAGTATTGACCATCTAGATCACTTACGGTTGATGTTTGAACGATGCAGATACTATAAAATCCGCTTGAATCCCCACAAGTGTGTGTTCTGTGTCGAGTCAGGGAGTTTTCTCGGATTCATTGTTTCTAATAGAGTCATTTAGGTGGATCCATTAAAAGTAGAGGCCATTGTAAATCTGCCTCCTCCTCGTTTTATCAGGCAAATTCAGAGCCTGCAGGGAAAGTCCAATTTTCTTTGACATTTCATTGTAAACTATGCTAAGATTACCAAGGGTTTCATGCGCTTGCTAAAACAGGACACCCCATTTGTATGGAATGAAACTGCACAACTTGCTTTCAAAGCATTGAAAAAAGCTTTGTTGTTAGCTCCTTTATTGCATCCACCAGATTACTTTAGGGATTTTATATTGTATCTGGCCACATCTGAGTCGACCATAGGGGTAGTCCTTGTCTAGGAGGATGATAAGATCCGAGAGCATGCCATTTACTATCTCAGTCGTGCATTAGCCGGACCTGAACTAAGGTACTCCCACGTCGAGAAGTTGGCTTTAGCAGCTGTTTATGCTATTCAGAGGTTACATCACTACATCCTACTAAGGACTACAATGGTAGTGGAAGATGTTAATCCTTTTCAATATGTTTTGTCCCGGCGAATATTTGGGGGCAAATTCAACAAATGGATAGTCATTATCCAAGAGTTTGACTTGGATTTTCAGTCCACCAAATCTAAAAAATCCTTAGTTTTTGCTGAGCTTATAGCAGAATTTCCAACGGAAGAAGATGTAGCTATTGAAGAAGACTCATTCCCATATGAGCACATCCTTTTGATTTCCACCTCTGATCCATGGTATGGAGATATGCTTATCTATCTCCAAACTTTGAAGTATCCTGCAGCTTTCTCGAGGTAAGAACAACGTAAACTACGCCTTCATGCTAAGAACTACCTCATCATAGGAGATACTCTATATCATAGAGGGGTAGATTCTGTTTTTCATCGATGTTTAACCCACGAGGAAGTGAAGATTGTCCTGAATGATGCCCACAGTGGATCTTGTGGGGGTCATTTATTTGGGTTAGCAATAGCCCAGAAGATACTACGTGCCGGTTATTTCTGGCCCACGATCTTTAAGGATTGTGTGGAAGCCGTGAAGCGTTGTCATCCTTGTCAGCTTTACACCAGGAAGATGCGGTCACATCCCGCTCTGTTATTTCCCGTTTTCTCAGTGGGCCCCTTCATGAAGTGGGGGATTGATTACGTGACGTGTAACCCAACCTTGGCTGGGGGGCACAAATATATCATTGTCGTTGTGGACTATTTTACAAAATGGGCAGAGGCAATGCCCACCTTTAAATCCTACGGATAAACCACATATTTTTTTGTGTTCAATCAAATTATAGCATGGTTTGGTATACCCAAGGTGATTTTCACTGACCATGGCAGTCATTTTCAAAATAGCATGATGACAGAACTAGCCACTATGCTAAGATTCAGACAAAAACATTCATCCTCTTTCTATCCTCAAGCTAATGGTCAGGTTGAGGCTGTTAATAAAACTTTGAAAACTATCCTCAAATGTACTATTAATGCAGCTCGTTCAAACTGGCATATCATGCTATACCCTGCTCTTTGGGCGTATCGAACTAATGTAAAAACTGCTACGGGTTTCTCCCCCTTCCAACTCGTCCATGGAATGGAAGCCGTTACCTCGATTGAATGTGAAATCCCATCTTTGAAAATTGTTATTCATGTGTTACCAGATACAACAGAGCTTGAAGAATGTTTATTACATTTAGAACACCTTGATGAATAGCATAGAGATGTGCTGATATCAAATCAAGCTCATAAAAATAGGGTCAAAAGCCAATATGATAAATCGGTCAAGCCTCAAATTTTCTCTGAGGGAGAACTTGTTTTGCTCTGGGACCAAGACAAAGAACCCCTGGGGGCAGGAAAGGTGAGGTCTATGTGGTTAAGACCTTATATCGTGTTGAAAGTATTAAAGAAAGACACATGTGAATTGATTGATTTTGATGGGAATAAGCTGCTTGAGCCTAGAAATGGGATCTACCTGAAAAATTACTATGCTTAAGCTTAGCACTTTTTCTTGTATTTTATTGTATGTATTTTTTATGTACACTAGTTCGTCGGTTTCTATTTTTTATACCATCTGCTAGTTGTTTCCCTTCCAAGAGGTTCGTAGGTTTCACTGATGGTGCCAGTCGCCACACTTGTAATCTAGCTTCAGCTGCATGGGTCATTTATTCTCCCTCATGACAGTTAGTTGCCTCAGGATGCGCTTGCTGAGGTCCTGCTTCCAATAATGTCACTGAGTATAGGGCTGTAATTGAGCTTCTATGGGATGCTTTGTCACGTGGTATCACCCAGCTGGAAGTCCGACTGGACTCTCAACTGGTTTTTTCCCAGCTCAATAGGGCTTATTAGGTGTGGAACCCTATTCTATTACGTCAGTTTATGCAGGTTAGGTTATTGGAAAGACATTTTGAGTTCATTACATTCAATCATATTCCAAGGAATCAAAATTCATTAACTAATGCATACACTAATTACATCTTGGATTGGCATTTAACACATTTTCCATAAAAGTATATAGCACACACATAAAAAACATTTGTAAATAAATCGACAATATATATATATATATATGTGAATATCTGTCCATAGATAGGTCGAGTTTCTGATCCTCAGATCCAATCATAACTATATAATATACAAAAAATATACAAAATATGGATCAAAGTCCATCAAATTCCCTAGATCTAAGTTGGACCACCTTGGTCCCCCCGGTCTCCCTGTACTCTGGCTTCTTCAGCCTCTTCGGCTTTAGCAGCCTCAATAGCATCTATGTATACCAATATTTCTCTGGATACCCACCTCAAAATGCATATCCAGACAGGTGGTACTCCAACTACAAACTCTTGCATGATGGCCAGCATGTGCTCAATCTGTAAGGTGGGTACTATTTGGGTAAGTCTGGCCATCTTCCCCTCAATAACCCTAATCAACCCCTGGTCCTCTCCCAGGACAGGATGCACATACATGTGTGGATGCCCTTCAGGGCGGACTGGTCCAATATCTGCATCTTGACATGTTTATAGGATTAGAATTCTTATACATATGTACATATCTCTATATTTAAAATTCATAAAAAAATTTAAAAAAAATTGAAAATAAAAAATTACCTAACTCTCCCCATGCTCCTCCTGGAGGGAGGACGAGGTATGGATCACCACGAAATCCATTCCAGCATATGGAAATTGCTCTAGTGCTGGAAATTGTTGCTCCCACCAAAAGTAGAAGTCGTCATCATAGACACTTTGCACTGAGCCACCACCTCCATGGCAGAGGAATATATCTCCCCATATACTCAGCCTAAGCTGACAAAGAGAATGAGCTGATAAAGGTACTGCAGGGCTCAATCCCGACACTCTCTCAAAGAATAAGGCTACTAGTATGCTAGAATATCCAAAATTATTTCTCCTTCCTCTCTTGGAGTCAAAGAGTTGTTTCTTCATAATTGAGATCACTCCCAAGAACCAATCATATAGGCCCCCCTGCATACAATCCACTACTAGTCTCATCTGGTTTCGTGTAGCAAGGTGAAGAGAAGATGATCCCGCAACCCTCACTATGGTACTTGTCAATACCTGTAGAAGAAGATCACGTATGTGTACAATAGGGATGCAACTACCTCTCTTTTGTGTGCCTGGTGCATAATATATGTCAATGTAGTTCTAAACACTTAGAGGATCACCGCCTCTGCCGGTTGCTTCCAAGTTTACCGCAGCCCCCCGTCATGATAGACCGACAATGAAATAGATATCCTTTGAAGCAATCTCCAAGGACTCACCTTGAAGGTCAAACATGCCCAAATCATGATCCCAATAATTTATCATGAACTCTAAGAGGCGGAAATTGGCCCGCATAGGTGATGTACAGAAAAAATTTAACAACCCACTTGAACATAAAATATTCATGGTGGGGGCATCTTGGAGTGCTTCTTGATCCATATCTTCATGTTCACGCTCCCTCCACTCAAGCACCATCTTCAAACCTAGTAAAACAAGCATTGCAAACCTTTAGTTTCATGTAAAATTTCAAAATTTGACCCTATATGCTTCTTGTTCACCTCACGCAGTGTACACGACTATCTAATAAGGCATGCCGCACACTGTACATGACTGTCCTTTAGGGAAACCCATGTACAGAACGTGTGTATGCGAGTTTCAATATAGCAAACCCACGTACACAACGTTCCTTTGTTGAGGGCACTCAAAAATATAAAATTTGGGCTCAATTTTGAAATTTGCTAGGATCAAATTGAAGAGCTTGGGGTGTAGTCTTACCTGACACTTGCGGATTTGGAATTGGTCCACCGGATTTTCCACAATGAGCAATTGAAGGTAGAGGTGAAAACTTGTTTTTATGGATAAAAATCCAAATGGTGAGTTTTATTTATGTTTTTGAACTATTTATAGAAATATTATTTCTCAAGTGGGTTTTTCCCTATAGTTCATAATTCATCAAACTAATACCATATATTTTTGCCTTGTGACAGGTTTATCATCGTTTCCAATGTGTTTTTTGCTCATATAGGATGGTTTTTTAGTTATGTCACATGCATTTTGCATCTATACCTACTCCGTCTTAAACTTAGCAATCAACATTTTAACCACGGACTATGGTATTGTTAACCATTAGTTCCTTGTCTTTACCATTGTTCTTTCGTGGATAGGGCTTTCCTCTCATGAGTATCCTCATTTAGAACCTATGTTGTCTTTTTATACTCATGCTGCACCTGTCTTAGGTACAGGGGAATCTTTTTAGCTATTTTTCATGCCAAATGGAGCCTCATTTTGGTCTCTTTTTACAAGCTATTCCTTTATAGGACTCCCCAACCTTATGGAGTTTCTTTAGGCCCAGGTTTGACTCCTTAAAAACAGACTTGAGTGCCGAGTTAACTTGTCCATTCAAGCTCATTAAGAATATGTGAATGGGCATCCGCATTGGTGGTAGGTTGTCTCTTTCTCGGACCATGCGGAATAATACGAGAAAGGATCACTCTCTTTTCTACGGAATGGAGAAGAGTATTCTCAGGCATAGGTTTATCACTTTTCCGGACCCGAGGGACTAAATTTACGGAAAAGGAACACCCGGTATGAGCTTAGTTTTCTCTTTTTCATGCTCTGGACCTAAACATAAAAAAGATTCTAATTGTACTTTATGTCTTTGTCATGCTCATTAAACACTAAAGAACAAAGCATCAAGTTTATTGTTGTAATCCCCATTTCTTGTACTCAAATGGATCTTTCCGAGTGATCTTGCTTTCCTTCACACTCGTAAAAATCAAGCTATATGCTTCTCTTGAAGGAGTGTTGGGTAGGTGGTAATTTAACCTTTTTCGGACCTCCCTGACTAAGTACGAAAAAGGTTCACCTTTTCTTCTACGGAAGTTAAGAGAGTTCTTTTGCGGTATGTTTTATACTTTTCTGGCCTCAGAAGACTAAATTGGATGAAAAAGGACCCCCCTAGAGTATTCTTTGGAGTTTTTAGACTCTCTAAATGTGAAAAGACCAACTGAGCATGTACTACTTCGGGCTCATAAAATCCATGAATCAGTGACACTGTCAAGCATTAATCCCTCTTCTCTTCAAGCTTGTTAAAAAATGAAGAGAGATTCGAGTTGAATTTCCTGGACTTGTTAAAATTTAACAGGGAAGGCAAGGAAGAAGTTTTATTTTGGTTTTCAGTTAGTGGCAGCATGTCATCCTTGAACATAGCACCCTTTGTTTTTTCCGATAATCATGTCTCAGTGTTCACTTTCAGTTCAGCTATTACTTCGAGTTTCTTACTCGTCCTCTTGTCATTTCTACCTGGGGAATCTGATCATGTCTCCTACATGATAGATAAGTCTATTTGTTCTATCTATAAAGTTAAAAATCTTCCTTGGGTCATTTTCGTGTCATGCTCATTGTTCAAGGACTTAACTCAATGTCTGATCTATATCTTGATCCCATCATTGTCGTATCTGTTATCACTTGTGTCTCCCTTCCTTTACCTAGTTCCTAGTCACTCTTGTGATCCATTGGAGGATCTATTTCCTTCCTTATCACAGTATGGTTCCGCATCAGCACTTTCTGACGACGAAGACCTAGAGTTTTTGATGATCGTACCTCAGGATTCACTTTCATTATGGGTGAAATCCTTTCTTCAGTTGTTAATTATCACCTATTGATTGAAAAACTGTTCAATCCGCTCCATGTTCGACTTCAATAACATCTATTCACATGGCTTGGATTGTACTAGTTCTTGGGGATTATTTATGAAGACCTTAGTTTCCTATCTATGGACTAAGTTTCACAAGACTATGTTGTACCTATTTACACAGCTTCCAAATCTTTGAAGACTCATCATTATTGTATATTGTGGCTTCACTCCACCTTTGTAATATACGTGGTCTAGTACCCATACTATATGATGTACTCATATATTGTATAGGAGCTAGTGTTCCAGTATATTGAACATAACATCCTCAAATATGACTTTGTATATGACATTATTATGTATTTGTTTCAAGTACTACGTCTGCTCCATTGGACTTCTGAGTTCTCCAAAGATAATGATTATAATGTATTTCGGCCATTGCTTCCCTCTGACCTCACATATTAGGGGGCATATGTTGTCAACCCAAATGGCACTTCTCCATCCAAGTGCTGACACTTCATATGTTGGTACACAAAATGATACTTTTGGATTGAAGGTTGCCTAAACACTATAGATGGGCATGACATGAGATGCATTCACTCTCCAACTAGATTTCCATTTTACTTTTCTATGTGTGGATTGACATACACAACTATGTCCATTGAAACTCATGTACATACATGAATATCTTCTTTGAAAACCCATGTACTGTATGCGACTATTCTCATTGCAACCCACGTACATATTTGTACGTGGGTTTCCCTTAAAGCAACTCGCGTGTCATACACGGGTTGCCAGTATCAATAGTCGCATACATATCCATTCGACATTAAAAATAATAAAACACGATTAATGGATATTTGTTGAGACTTAATCATTAACCAACTCAACTGTCTCAACCTCCTCAACCTTCGAAACTGCTCGATTTCCCAAAGTATAAATAGAGGCCTTGGGGAGGGAATTGATAGAATCAATCTTGGAGAGCAAAGTTATGCTGGTGGTATATCTTCAGAAGTATTTGGAGTAGTAGAACTCAGATTCCTTTGGTTGTAGAGGAGTCCTTGTCTTAGGCGTTGGGTTGCACACTTATCTCATTCACTATTGTTAATAAAGAGAATTCTTCTTCCAACTTTGTGTTGAGTCTCTTTCATGTATCATGTTTGATGAATAATTTTTATTAAGTACTCTATATATTGTTCATCTAACCTTTCATATATACATGTATAGATTGTACTTGGAGAATTTTCTCTTTGTAGGTGAAGGAGGTGCATCCTTGAAAGCTTTTGGAAAGAAGCAGATCAGGAGAAGACAAAGCTTGGGTCAACCGTTGATAATCAGGTGAGTCCAACATATCTTCCTATTTCCTTTCTGTACTTTAAAGCTGATTGTCTACAAGTTTTAGAAGTACGTTGGTAACCCTAGACCCTAGGTTACAAGGGTGTTTATTCCTAAACAACACTTGTGTCCTCCTAGAATTTCTCATACGTCGTGTCCATTAATGCATGGAAAAGTGTTGTTAGTGTATTGTTTCTCGTAGGGAATTATTTTTCAACATTTGTTGTGGTTTGTAGGATGCATTGCAACTTAGGGGGGAGGGGGGGAATGGGGGTTGATGAAATGTTTCTTAGATTTAAGTTATGTGAAAGGAATATATAGGTGGTCATTTCATATCGAGGAAATGATGTTAGAGTTTGATTGGTCTGAGATTCAAATACACGATGTTAATTGGCTGTTGTCCATAGTAATCAACATATTATTTTGTATACATGATGTGCCCTTTCAATATATATATATATCTTGTGTCCTTATTATTAAATTTACAACATCAAGAGTCATTCTCATGACTTGTGAGTAATATCAAGTCCTATATCCTTGACATGTGTTGAGGTGGTGATGTTGTAAAGTCTTGTAGTACAAGGATGTCATGGACTTGTGAGTAATAGCAAGTCATAATTCTCATATTGGTACCTATGAGGTGGACCTCCAATTATAGAGGCGAACTTGTCAGTATATCAAGTTGTGATTATCGTGCGGTGGACCCCCAATTATAGTGGGTACTCTTGGGGTGGGCCTCCAGTTATAGAGGTGAAATGCTTTTCATGTTGAAGCATAAAATGTTATGCGATGTGTTACTAAATACGGTGACATATTTCTATTAAGTCTCCTTCAGATATTAGCTTCCTCTAGAAATTACTTTAGTAATGACTACATGGTTCGAGATTAACATAATATGATCATAGCATGTGATAGTTCTTCTGAGTGTAATATGATATGATAGATAATAAATGTTAACACATATAGACCCTGCAATAAAGATAAAGATATAATAAATAAAGAGTTAATTAATAGAGAATTCTAATTGCCTAAATATGACTAAGTGAACTCAAATTATTGAGCTTTAGTTAAAGCCTTAATGTGTGCTTTAGTTAATTAAATAATTCATTGTGATTACTTCAAAGTAAATATATCAACATGATTTAGTTAAATAATATTAACTAAATATTAAGGAAGATGGAATAGTTAACTAAAGTGTTATACTTAGTTAAACTAAAAGACGACACTTAAGTTAATCAAAAGACAACACTTCAGTTAATGAAGTGTTTGCATGTTGACACTTGAGTTAAAGCACAATGTCACTTATGTTAGCTTGTTAGCTAAGTGATCATATTTTGAGTTAGATGATGAGTTCACTCCGATGTTAGTTAAGCACCAATTAATGTCAAAGATGAAATGCATGGCGTATATGTTATCCATGATGGATATTTCAATGTATCAAAATTATTATTCATGAAGGAAATTCGTAGTTGTCGTGCAAGTGTGCACAATTATCATGCAACAATTCTCTATTATATGCAAGGAAGTGATTTTGGCTTGTTATTAATGTTCCAAGCACATGGCAAGTTCATACAGTTGATCATTATTTTCTATTGCTTAGTGTTCTCTCCTTTTGATCAATTTGCAATTTTGTAAAATCTATTTTCTACAATATATCTATTATACTATAAATAATTGTTGGGGATTTCATCCTCATTATTTTGAGGGTTTTCCCATGGTACATCTTGTGTTGTGGATGAATGATTTGTGTGATTGAATGTTCCATTGATTCTATTGTTTAGTATCTATGCAATTAAAGTTTTAAAGTTCAAAGATATTCATATTTTCTAAAAAATTAACATCGTATTAGAGTTCAAGAAATAAAGAAGCTAAGTTTTTGCAACAACCTAGAAACCTCGATAGATCCTGAGTAGTTGAGAATTTTTTTTGAGAGCCATGACATTGATCTCTATTCAATTGGAAGACTGCCTTGACGGCACTTCAAATCTCAATACTTGGAAGAAGAGGGTGTTAAACATCATGGAGGAACATGACTTGGATACCTACATATTCACTATGATAGAGAATTAATACCAATTCAAGATGATTCAAATTCAAGAAAAACCAAGCAAAGGCCAAACGAATCATCTATGATTCGATAAAGGATAATCTCATGTCCATGGTCACTCCATTGAAAATTGCAAAGGAATGTTTTGATACATTGACAAACTTATATGAGGAGAAGGCCCTGTGTCAAAATAGGGCTTTGAAGAACAAGATCCAGAGCATAAGGATGGATAAGGATGAGACTATGGCATCATTCTTCGACAAGATATCTTAGGAAAGAGATCAACTTGTTAGTATTGGGGTTGTGGTAGATGAATATGATCTTCTTCAAACCACCATTGATGGTTTCCCATCCTCATTGAAGACATTCTTTGTTGTGGTAAATGGATGAGAGTAGAAACATAACTTTGAGAGGTTGTGGCATGCCTTCATCCAAGAGGACAAGTGAATCCATATCAATTCAGTGTGCATTAAGGAAGAAAATATTTCCCTCGTGACAAGAATGAAGAAAGGAATGAAACCATTCACTCCAAAAAGTTTTCTCATTCAAAGAAGAAAGAGTTCAATATAGGCTTTGATAAGTCAAAGATTCAATGCTACAATTGTCAAAATAAGGGTCATTATGCAAGGGAGTGTAAAGAAAAGAAAAAGGATAAATAGTGATTTCATGCTTCTACCGCAATAGAAGAAGAAACTACTCAGAAAAACTCATCCAAAGATAAAGATGATGACCGCTAGAAGGAGTATTTCATTTAGTGCAGAAGATCATTTTCTCTAGTTTGCATGGGACCCTAATTCCCATGCAGAGATTTTCTACTTATTGCATGATATTAAATTTGCAGATTAAAGTTGCAATAAAGAAACAAGATTGAGATATAGGGACTCTAGTAATATTTGCAATGAAATAGAGATCAAGAGGGATCCCACACAAAACAATAAAATATAAAGTATTGTAGTTTGATTATCAAATTGCTTTTATAAATCGGATTTCAGGGGTTTTGAATGTGTTTCATTACTGTTATATAGATATATGTATTCCTAGTATTAGGAAGTATGTTATAAGGATAACATGTTGAGCATATATTATAATATTTTATTGGAAAATAGTAAAATCATGTAGTACATGTTATGTTTAAATTTAAGTAACATATGGGGTTGCATAACATTTCAAGAGATATAAATGGTGGTTATGCTGAGACATTGATTAAATATGTACATAACCATGTGAACCATTGTTATTGCATGGAAGTATTCATATGAATGAATTTCATGGTTAATAAATGTTTCTAACCATTAGAATAAACTTGAATTGTAGGGAAAAAATTCATATGCCCTTACCTACAACCAGAGAATGGCAAGCATTGAATGTTGATTGATTCTGATGGTTGATCCTGAAAGAGAGCAGGATGTTCTGTAGTGGGAAGAATCTAGGAGAAGATCGGGATGTGCCTATGTTTCTATGGGGAGAAAACTTCAACTATATATGTATATATATGTATATATATGTATATATTACATATATATACATATATATGTATATATACATATATATCTATCTATACATATATGTATATATATGTATATATATGTATATATATATATATATATATGTATATATATGTATATGTATATATATGTATATATATATATATATACATACAT